>OZ026814.1:11315415-11413172 GCA_964023185.1 Macaria liturata | reverse complement strand
GTTTTTGGGTAACTAGCGGTAATGCGCTAAGCATATTTCTTAAACTATCTTACTTAGGACAATGATTTATACAGTGGTCTAGAGCTCATATTATGTTGTAATAAAAAACATTAGAAAAACCTAGGGTTGACAGCTTCAATTTTGAAAAAATCCAATAATTAAAAAAAGTAATGAAAAAATAATATGTTTTTCAGCTATTCGATTTTTTTTGAGTAAATGAAATATGGTTTGTAAAATTTTTTATTTACACTAATGTTGTAACATTCTACTTATGTTTCCTATACTTGACTTATAATTACTACTGTTATAGCGCAGACAACAAAACACTCAATTTAAGCAATTTCACATGATGGTATAGTATCCACATCGATATCGTAATATCTCATTATAACATCAATAAAACGCGACCAACCTGATTGCAGGGCTAATCAGGTTGGTCGCGTTTTATTGATGCGCGCATAGCTGCGCTCTCATTGGTTAGATTGTAATGGCGGCAAAATCACTGTAACAATACACATACGCGTGAATTTAATTTAATAAATTAAAAGTTAAAATGTTACAACATTAGTGAAGATAAAGTAGTGTATGCAACTGCATATAACACGGGTATTAAAACACCCGTTACTATTATGAAACTCGCTGCGCTCGTTTCATAAACTCACACCCTTCATTATATGACAGTTGCATAAACTACTATTATCACACTGAAATATGGTTTGTAAAATATTTTACCACACACCTATTAGCTATACTATGAACTCCCAAATGAGACATTTTTCAGGCTTATAGGAGGCTCGCACGCCAAAATATCACTAAATTAGCACAAGCACCCGTGATTCCATAACATAAAAAGTAAAATGGCCGCCATTTTACCTAGATAGCATAAAAAAAATCGAAGCGTGATTTGTCGATGAATTTGACCATATATCTTACCCTTAAAATCTGCGACATCGTTCCCCAAACACATTGTATAACTACATACCTATGTACATATGGACATGTAAACTCACCTCTCTCGTTCCCTTTCTCTCTCCCGGTCCCGCTCTCTGGCGGCGTGCTCCTTGTCGTCGTGCGCGTGGTGCGCGGGCGGCGCGTGGTGCGCGTGGTGGGCGTGGTGCGCGTGGTGCAGCGCGGGCAGCGGCGGCGCGAGGGGGGGGTACAGCGCGTAGGGGGGCAGCCAGCCCACGCCGCTGCGGAACATGCGCTCCAGGTACATCTGCTCCTCCGCCGCTAGCCTAGAACACAACCACACAGGACTCAGTCTGTGTAACCATAACACAAAAGAATTACTTCATCAATATACTTTAAATGCTAACTTCCCAGAAACGGAAGACAAAACGTAGCCGCAGAATCATCTATGTCTGAGACAAGGGTATTATTATTTTTTCTAGGGCAATTTTTATTTGCGGTTATAATCACGCTGAGGTAGTAGATAGACAATGCATTCCGCACATTTTCTCTAAGTCTCATTTCGTAAAAAATAATATTTTTCACAAATTTCCGAAAATTTGAGTTTTTAAAGCTGAAATTCGAAACCATGACATAACTTATTTGAAGACTAAAAAGACCGGATTGGTGAAACCGATCGAGCCATGTGGATAACTCGGGCGTGCTAAGATAACTAGACGGTGGTATGAATGGTGAATGTACCTGTACTGTAGCGCGGCGCTGGAGTAGAGTCCGGGGTGCGCGTAGGGGGAGTAGGGGGTGGGCTCCAGCAGGGGGAAGGGGGCCGCCGCCGGGTGCGCCAGTCTGCAACGAGGACGAACAACGATCATCATACAATATTACACTAATATTTCATTATTATTCAATTAGTAAGTCGCTACTAATATTGTTCCGGTAGCGTAGTTTGAAAGCCAATTCCACTTCAGTACGGACATCTTTCATCTGCAAAATGTAGTTAAATGCTTTGTACATACTTTCTTGTAACTTATGACACGCGTAGCCCATTGAAGATCGTTTTGTAACATTCTGAGTGCCTTCTTCAGGTATAGAAT
Organism: Macaria liturata; assembly: GCA_964023185.1. Lineage (NCBI taxonomy): Eukaryota > Metazoa > Arthropoda > Insecta > Lepidoptera > Geometridae > Macaria > Macaria liturata. The sequence continues at coordinate 11,411,172 of OZ026814.1, read as the reverse complement.
TATCACACACGAATCAGCCGTCGCCTTCTCTCTATTGCGACAGAGTAGCTTGGATGCGGGTCTCTTTTAATGATAATGACCTCATGGTTAAGTGCTTCTCCAAAGCCAAACAATACAAAATCGAAGCTCCTTGCCAGTTGCCATACTAAAAATGCCTATAGCATTTTCTGACCAGTCATCATCAGTAGGACCACATATTTTTAACCTCTTTCTACCATAAAGGAAAACAAACAAAGCCAAAATGTATAAAAGATCTCACCTATCATCAGGTCTGTAAGGCTGGAAGCCGCTGGAGAGGTGGTGCGCGGGCGAGGCTCGCTTGGCGGGCGGCGCAGCGGCGGGCTTGTCCTTGCCGGGCTGCTCGGCGCCGGCGGACCCTAGTCAATGCACTCGCAACGTCACAGGGGGCATCGATAGCCAATATACTATACCATACTGGCAAACAACGCATAACCTTGTAAAGGTGACTGAGTTCTTCGAAAGCAACAATGTTTACTCTACGATTTTTAAAAGTCGTTGAACAAAAGTTGTTGCAAAGCTGGCAAAGGTTATGCGTTAATTACCAATAACCCAGTTGTATTCTGGTCTAGTATATGCTTCCACCGATTGAACAACCCCCTTAACCCCAACAAGAGGCAAGTTTCAGTAAGCGTACTAATGAATACTGGTGGAATAGAAAGACGCTTCGCGGAACGTACCGTAATGTCAATCCCATATATTGTTCTTTTTATTCCATTAGTAAGCGTTGGTACGCTTATTGAAATTTGCCCTTTTGTCTAGGGTGGCAGAGGCAACTATCTCAACGAGAGGCAACCAACCCTATCGTTGAAATAGTTGCCATAAAGGTGACAAAAGATCTAGTAGTTTCACAGATTTTATTAAAATTTCCTAAGGTGTGAAAATACTAGACCAGTTCAATAAGATCGGACCAATGGCCGAGATACAGTCTTTACAGATGCCTAAAGCAAACAATTTAGCGGTAAAACTAACAGTCTTGATCATTTATGGGTTCGTTGATATATTATATGATTCGAACATCATTAAATAGACCAATGCCCAACACTCTACATATACAAACGGACCTTTGACCAACAGTTTAACCACAATCTAAAGCTATCGCAATGCTTTCGAATAAAGTTTTTAAATATAACCTTTGACTTCTTAAGAAGAAAATGCTTTGAGCTCTTGGAAACAGATAATTGGAAGGAAATTAATAAGGATTATTGAAAAGCGATACCAATCGAGATAATGAGTATCGGATTCTCGGAAAATATATTGTTATATTATCTAAGATTGTTTGTAATAATATTATAATATTATTAGAAACTGATCGAAAGGGCTCAAAGCAAAATATGATGTAAGTATTAGTTTGATAAACAACACAAATGTACCCTTACGATATAGGGGTTTACATATTAGCAGAAATGAGAATTGATTGACTGAAGCATGTTAAATAGAACCGGATTTTTAAGCTATTATCTGTAAGGATAAGAGGAAGAGATAATCTAAAATAATTTTGTCTGGAAAAAGGGCTTTACTAATTTACAATCAAAATGAATAACTACTACACTAGAAATCTGACTCAACGGCGAGTGTTCGTTAATTTAGTCTTTTCGAATCTGTTTTAATCATTTAAAATGTTTTTATCATTGTAACATTACTCAGGTTTCAATATTCTACTATGCTCACTTCAGTCAACCATCACAATGACTCGTATGCCGAACACAATAAGGTATAAATTAGCGACCAACGCAGTAATGGACAAGTAGAGACCCAACAAGTGTTGGTAGATTCCAGTCGGATTTACAAGTAGAAGAAATTAAATAAAACTGGGATTAAAGATTGGTCGGAATGTGAATAGAGGCTCTAGTTTTTACTATATATCAAAGTAAAGCTGCCTAGAGCTTACCGTCGACGTGTTGTTTCATAATATAAAATAAAACACACACAATATTTCGACAAAACGATAATCAAACGATATACGGATTGGAATTCAGCGTCTTTTCAATTTGTATTATAAGTGGAATTTTGCCGCTTTCTGAAAACTAATAAAGCTTTTTAATCTGGATTAGGTACGCCAATTAGGTTCGTAGTTTTGAAAGGACTACAATAAATTAAGTAGCGCCTGATGAAAAACAGTGAGCCACGTGTCAAAAAACGTCGAGCAACATTCTGATCAGCCGTGTTCCGATCCTACGTATTCTCATTATTTTAAAAGTACTAGAGCTCCATTCGCACTCCCACCACAGGATAATAGAACACAGGTATAGCACACTACAATGAGACTCACCGTCCTTGCCGTCGGCGTTCTTGGCGAGTGTGCGAAGCGCGGCGGCGAAGGGCCCGCCCTTGTTGGCCGGGATGTCCGCGCGCTTGGCCAGCTTGTTGGCAGGACCTGGAACAAGGGATATGGGGCTCAGACAAGACTCTTAAAGTTAGTGTACTTACTTAGGAATGGGTTTGCACTTGACCGTAATTAGCCTGACGGTAACGTGCTCACCAGTAAGAACCGATTCACTTTCGCTTTGAAGTTACTTGGTGAATAGTATATCTATAAAGTATCTATTGTGTCATATTTTACAAATGAACGTATAATCAGCCACAACGCAGCCCAACTAAGCATAGTACTGTTTAGTGTATGGAAGCAACCAGCACTAGTCTTCCGTTGTGGCTGGCTATGACATATGCACGCGCTAAAAAAGTTATAAATAAAGTATTTTGGAGTATTTTGCAATTGCAAGTCGAACAAACCACATTGCACAGTCGGTACAATAGTTTAATATAAAATAGGCAATTTTCACATATCGCCCCAACAGTTCGAGAACTGTAACAAATTTCTATCACAACATTACATCGTGCGTGCATTTGACACACATAAATTCGTAACAGCTTTTTGCCGATCCAACAAAGTCGGCGAGCCGTTAAAATTGGCGTGTTATTAATATTTCCAGCGCACGTGTTCGTTAAAACCCCGGCGTGTTTGTGACAGTTGTGTCAAACTTGCACTCTCATTGTTAGGGTATATTTATACTGAGGAGAAACTGCAACCAGTTGAACTAAATGACTCTTGTTATAACATATACTATTGGTGGATGTCAGCACATTATTAGTGCTAAGATATCTAAGGTAACGATCGATAGGACGTGTGTGGCGTTTACAAAGCACAATACAGTAAACTCTATATAACGACACTGAAGGGACTGTGCATTTTATGGCGTTATAGATAGTTGTCCGTTGTCGTTAAATGGAGAGAAGAAAAATTACCACTTATTTTACCATAGTTGATATGATGACGTTGCTTGAATTTTCCGAGCCATCCTTCTGATGCTTTGAAAGAAGTTAAACCAAGTTCTTCAGCAAAATTCACCGTTTTAGCGACGGTTTATTTTATAAATAAAATTGACGTAGGCATGCTCAATAATTGACACAATATATTTATTACAATTTACTTATAACGGCGTTTGTTATAACATCATAGACAGTTTTTATACAAAATCATATAAGCGTACCCACAGTTAACAACTAGTAATTCGTACACCCATCCTAAGCATACATTTCGCTTAGCTACTACCGAGTCCACGCTATCAATCCGATCGGGTCATGTTTAATGCTTCCATTACTCCACAATAATTACACACACAAGGGTCGGTCGGTTTTATTGTGATCCCTCGACGACTATTCATAACTGGAGTTGTAAAATTACATGTTACATGTCGACATACGTTAAGGGCGGCTACTGTATTGTTACAGTATAAAATAATAGTATGAAATGTGGCCAAGCGTGAAGTCTGGCTAGGGGTGGTTTTACAATGGACATATGGCATGTCAAATATAAGTGATCAAAGTCATGTTCATAATAATATAGTATGAATGTTAGATTTTTAACTAATTCCGTATAAAAGTCAAAAATAATGATTGTAATATTGATTCATTTACTAACTTTATTTTTTATAAATCGAAAAAAAGCCTATCAGTATTTTCCCAAGTGATTTGTTTATCACAGCATCCATATTTTCCGTTGTCTCATAAACTTCACATATAACAGTCGCAGCCAGCACTAAATTCAAGGAAGTCAGAGGTTAAACTGTGATCTTACTACCTACTGGTCCCAATAGAGGACGAGATCTCTCGCAACCCATCAATTGACTTCTAGATTAATACGCTGCCAACACTGTTGTATCAGTTAATACATTATGTTTGAAGAAGAAGAAGAATAATCAAAAACATTAAACACGAAACATGCCACAGAAAATACCATAACAATTATTTACATCTTCGAACCGCAGATTTTGCAGTTAATATAGTCTGTTCCGAGGACATGTGTTTTCCGTGGAAGAATCTGGGCGCCCACCACGATGTATCAGCCTAAGAGAACTCTTCTAACAAAATAATCCTGCAGGGGAGTCGTATTTCCTCAGTCATGAGGAAATACGACTCAAAGAGAGAGATAGTCTGTTCAAAACATGTGAGTCTACATACAATATTGGACTGAACGGCAGAGGTTAAACTGCGATCTTCCAACATACTGGTCCCAATGAGGCGACCGAGGTCTCTCGACCCAACAATTGACCTATAGATTAATGCGCTGCCATCGCTGTTGTATCACCACTTGGCTGTTTGTGCATAAGTCAAACATTATACATTGAGTTCTTAGACCCGACTGTTCGTCGTTTAGTACATCAAGCATTCAATCATGGTATATGCCCCCGAGGCGGTTTCTAAACACTTTGCTTTTTGCTTATCATACTGAAAAAACTAAGAATTTAGTCTGGCTTTTACCGAGGCAGATACATATTTGGAAGAATACCTTATAGTAAAAATTATAATCAAATCAAGCGAATCGAAAAACCCAATACGTGAACTCGACAATGCAATGTGTCGAAAAATTTAATTTATTTTTAATTATTTTAATCTTAATTCTGTTAACTAACGGTAAGCAGAGCAAATCAAACACAGGCCCTTTACGTATCAAAATACAAATATCTTTATTTATTTTGAGCCTTGCATATATAATAGCCGTATTTAGCGGCAGTTATTACTAGTATCGTGAAAATCGTTTAGATCACAGTACTGGACAGTACTGCTATCACGCATGCTATCCTAAAACTTCACATACATGTAGTATAGTACTGTGTAATTGCGGCGATGCATTGGCATCCACGGGGTCAATTGTGGGGTCGCGGGCCAAGCGTACTCGACATCACTCGCTGGCGGGATCAAACCAACCACGTCTTACATGATAGACGCATCATTTGGCTGTAAATCTGTGGAATTTATTCACGTGACATGTCCTAAGGTTTGAGACATGTTAGTGCTTGGGTCAAACGCTCAAACGACTGAACCAATTCGGATGGAAATTTGCCAGAGATATATGTTGTTTAAACTCTACGTAATCACGAATTCACGTATTACGAATTAACGACGTCGTCGTTTGCGTCGTTTTTACAAATGTCGCTTCATATGAACTAGGGGCTGCTAATACCTGATCGGTATGTGGCATAGTATAAAAAATACCATAATATCATGCAGGGAGATTTCAAAGCGCTCGGTCAAGGTAAATATTAGGTGTCTATATAATTATGTCTATAGATCAGCCACTTTATCAGCGGGACCATGAGCAGTCCTCACTGGCTTCAATTAAACGATTCACTTTACTTGGCCAATTGACACATTTAAATATAGTGACGCATAAGATTTAGAAGATTTGGACACTTCTTAAAATTCAAGAGCTTCGACAACTAGAGTTCGATACAAGTTAGAGTTCGTATAATATAAATCACGTTAATATTAAATGAGCTATTAGTTGATGAAGATGACACTGAGCTGAACCGAAATGGATGAAATATGGCATTGTTGTTATAGCGCATTTTTAGTTTACTAAAATGATAATAAAATACCAAAACGCACGTACAAATCAGTTGTTAGTTTATAACCAACAAAATGTTTAAACCCACAAATGAGGCGTTTGAAACCTTTTCCACAGGAAAGTAAAAAATATCCACAGCGTATGTTTATATTTGTCTATCAACATTAGTATGTAACCAGCCCTCAAAACACGCAAACCCATGCACTATTAATACAGATACCAATCGGATAGTTATCAGCCCTTAAATACGTCGTAGTCGGAAGTAGACGATTTGTCAGTTGGTTTGTTAATTCCCCGTGACAAAATTGTGGTTTATGACCACGTAATATCAAGGCTTTATTGTAACACACTATCTTAAAAAAAAACATGCATGCATACTAAACAAATGTTTGTCTAGTACAACAACTAGCGGTCTCATCGCTAAAAAATTATATACGTGTACATATTTAGAATACATCTTTAATTTTAATCATAATCTGACATGTAATTCGAACAAATTATCAATAAAATGTTTATCTGTTTATCTAAAAGCGTTTTCTATCAGACGATAGGACGTTAGTGTCACTTCATTGTGTTTAGCATCGTAAGATATGAGAGAAAAATCTTAAAGCTTTATCACACTGCCACATTGCTACAAATGTTTGCTTCTTTACTAGTGCATCGTGAACTTGTAGGTTATAAACCAAACGGTCAACTCGCAAACGCATTATGAACGAAGATATCAATCAGGTCAACATCACCCCTTACAAGCACACCAACGCCGTCGGAAGCGGCCGCTTTGTCAGCTGGCGGTAATGAGTCGTGACAAAATGGTGGTCTGACAGACCACGCACGCAAGTATCGAATAGGAAGGGGAACTAACTGACGTGTCACTGCGATGAGCTTATAACCGTGAGACTGAAGTGCAATATGTTGAAGTCTATTGACACAACAATCATAAATAAAAAACTCACTGGTGACTGACTGACTGACTGACTGATATAGAGATCTATCAACGCACAGCCACTGGACGGATTGGGCTGAAATTCGGAATGAAGGTAGATGTTATGACGTAGGCATCCGCTAAGAAAGGATTTTTAGAAATGTTAGCTTTTACCTAGCCAGTAAAGTAGTTTTACTACTAGATCGCCTCAAGCGAAACCATGGTCGATGGAGAAATTGTACTACAAAATACGAAAGCAGTACTAATGAAACAGCTTACCATACAAAACACATACTCGACGACATATACTTATGTGTTACAAAATACAGGGAATAATTACGAAAACCTTACCAAAAACAGCAAAGACGATCAAATATATAATACGAGAATTATCACAACAGACTGATGACCACGTATAAACTATAGCTTATAATACAGTTAGGTAAGTAAGTGTGGGATCTACTGGACCCGCTGACATCAGTAATGCTAATGCCTGTGCCTCGTCAATTGAAGGGTCAACTCGGGCTCGCGGCGCCGAGCGGCGGGTCAACTGGGCCCGCTCCGTCAAGCAGTGACGCATCTACTAGACTGTTGTAATTGGTGAGTAGATGAGAGTGGGTAGTCTGGTGTCGAGAAATTTTAAATTGCCATAGGTGCTTCTAGACTAGCTTATGTTAATGAGAGGTGTACCATAAAAAACCGACAAACATGAAACCACGGAAACCTACTAAGTTGGTAATGCACCATTTTTAGATTTTTATAACATATTTTTCGAGGTAATAAGTCAAGGCGGAAAGCCCAATATAGGGCCAAGAAGCGCGTTTTTCAAGGCTTACTCATACATGTTCAGTAATTGTAGCTTGTGTTGTGTAGCCGTCCTATAATTAATATTTTATCAATATTATTTCTAAAGCTTATTCTAGAAAAACCTCAATGGTGTCCCATTTTAGATCCGAAGAACTTCAGAACTCTTACCTGAAACAAGAAAGAAGCAAAAATTAGTAAAAGTATCCAATATTTCAAAAGTGCGCAAGAAAAATACAAACACAAAATATCGTCTTAAATCTTCAAACAAATTAATTAAAGCAAAAAAGTTTAAGCAATCAAATAACTTGAAACGAGACCGAAAATTTTATTCAATGTCTGTTTAAGGCCGCGACAAACCTACTACAGGGTTGACAAAAACCAGTCATGATAAAATTGTGGCGAGTACTACTTATCTTATGAGAGTGGCCAGTTCTGGCGTTGAGTTTTCAACATAATTTAATAAGGGCCTCTACCATGGCCTCACGGCTACCGTACTATGTCAAACATTCGGATAATACAATGTAATTAAACTTGTATTCAAGAATCATCCAGAAAAATGGAATCAGAAAACTAGGGAACCGGTTCATAAACCACGTTTCATCATAATCGCAATAATCGTAATCATTAAGCAAATAAAAAAACAGCTTTATAAAAAAAACAATATAATATTCTCAACATTTCTGAATTTATCAGTATTAACTACCACTAGGTCAGCGAGAGCCAGCCCTGCCGGAGAGGGTTGTCACCGAAGCGGCGAACAGTAATTAATTCAGTCTGAAGCGCTAATTCGAGTTGCGAAGTCACCCCGCGCCACCCCTAGCGCGCGCCCGCCCCACCAACATAGATTAGGCAATACCGGGATAGATGCGCTGTTGATCACTTGCTTATTTTTTATAACTTAGTAAGTACCTAAGCTATGATCACATTGTCATTATAGTAATATTATAATTGCTATAATATGTGTGAATTGTCCAAACGGTTGGACTAGTTCGGATAAAATTTACGTTAAATGTTGTGTGTATGTATCCATATCCACAGAAGGAAACATTGTCCCGCAACACAAGCCCATCTATGGGACTTAGCGCTGGACAATGGAATACCAACTTGTACTGCTACATGTAAGATTTAAACTCCTGTACATTAATTTAAGTACTAACTGTGTTTATTTTGTCATAATAAAAGAATTTGAATATTAAATTAAAGTAAAGGTAGAAATATGAAAAGTTTGTCTAAAATAAGCTAGGGTCACAGATGTCTCCATGTTGATGGTTTTGGTTCCGTATTTAGTAGGTACTATCGTTTCCAACCGCTATTTTCGGTATACATGTAAAAGAACTGACAGAGAATTTAAAATGTTTATTGGGAGAAATAAAATAGGTAAGCAAGTAACAGTCTAGAAAGGAGCGCGCTTACACTGCTTACCGAGTATGATCCGATTTACTCTCGCTTTGAGCATGGCCAAGACGATAGTTCTGCACTATATCACTAATCTATGGCTGGTGTTAATGAAGGTTGTCAGTTGAACGCAGCCATAGTTAGCTACACTACTATGCTGTAGAGTAGAGACAGAGATTGCTAGTGATAGCCGCGCTCCGTGTGCCAGCGTTTGATTGAACCAACATGTAGCACAGGGTTGCCATGCGATGATTAGCAAAAAAATACTAAAAAAGAAATAGTTATAGACTCAAAATAAAGGGTACAATTTGGTAGGCAACAGATGTAATTTACTATATTAAAAACTTCGAATTTAATTTTTAATTGAGACTGTAATAACGAGACTAATAAACACAATAACACTAGATCAACGATGTTTATTTGTGTCTTTTTATATTGATAAATAAAATCGAGTCAGCAAAACAATCAAGAGAGAAAGAAATATTTATCAAAATCAAAATAAATCATGACTAGTTGACTAACGTATTTGGTAAAGGGTTGATGTTATTAGGGCTGTGACGCAAATATTATTATATTTGCGTCACAGCCCTAGAATATAACATTGCGAGCTGTCAAACTGTCAATTACCATAATTGTTTGCAGAACAATGGCGATAGACTCAATTCCAATAATAATCTCGGCTTCGACAGCCTTGTTGGGGCGCTCCCGGCTCGCTGCTAATTGGACGATAAATTTATACATATAAAAGTGGGCAACTCTAGTGTCAAAAGTTTTCATGCCACGCTAAAGGTTTCTTATATGGCTCGGCAACTGCCTAAGAAAAATAACTAGATGTTACAATTTAGATTAATCTGATCCAAAAGTCCAAATGTGATTGACAGCATTTCAAGAATCTACCTCATAGATAGTTAATAAAGTTTGGTGATCAAATTACGTGTGTCTTCAGTCCTCTGAGCTTCATAATTAGTTTCAATCAAATTGAATGATGCCGGTTTCGACAACCCTATCCGTCGCTCCCTACGTGGCTACTGCTAATTGGACGATAGCGGCGAGACAACATGGCCGCTCGTACCAGGGTTGCCACTTATCACCGATACAATGCAATTTGTTTGGACATCTTTATCGATGGAATTGTATCTAGATTGCCAACCAACTAACTACGATACCAATTTATTGTCATACATTGTTATTTTTATTCCTAACAGAATAACAGTTAATGAAATCTATATTCCGTCATTGGGTTTACCATTTCGATATTGAAAATACAAGAACTATAAGAAGGATACTTCAGTAAACAATTTATAAACAAATCTCCAAGTAAGACAACAATCTATACAAAGCCCATAAAGGTATACAAACAGCCAATCTGATCCAGTAGAAGCCGGCAGATATTGATCTTGTTATCAAATATTGCGCTATTCTGCGAACGCTGCTATTTCTAGCAATCGAGTATCGATTGCCGTACGGAGAACTCGACCGGTAACTTACTAGTAGGTACTGTGTGAACCTGTCAACTGCCACTTCAATACGATTACATAATCATACTTTATTTATCATAGAATATTATATCACTAGCGGCACCCCGCAGTGTTACTAGCGTAAAATAAGTAGTCTATTTATTTATTGTTCATTTGCCCACAGCACTAACAATTATTTTCCAAATTTACAGTTATTCCTAAACGTGCTGTGGTCAAATGTTTATTCCAGGGATTGCTGTATGTATATGCCCAAACTTTATCTAAATCGGTACAGTCGTTTGAGCGTGAGCAACGGATAAATTGTATTGTATAACTCTGTTACGAAGAAACGGGCAAACACGAGTTTTGGCATGGAGATACTAAAAACATTAAATCAGTAGTACGTAGTAATGTAAGGGGAAATATAATACTTGAATTCCAACAGCGATAGCCCCAGTATTTATTTTAGATTAAACATGAACTAAATGTTTTATTTCTTAGTAACCGTGTATACTCGTATCATAGTTAGGGTTGTCACGTGACACAATGATGACGCGTGGTATTCCCGTAAGTGGTGGCGCGAGATTGATGGACTGATGGCTTAGACATGTCATGGCTACATTAGACATTTCGAATCGTGACCATTTATTTTTGTAAGATTATTTGCACGGGATAGCAAATTTATTTAATACATTGATACATACTACACACATGGCACTAAATAAGATATGTGAAAGAAGTGGGACACATACTATATATTATTGAAATATAATAACAATGAATTCTTATGAGGTAGACATTTCGATCCCATACAATATTATTTTTCTTTTATTGAAAAAATAATTATGAACATGAAATAGGTAATTTACTCATTGATATAAAGCGATAAACATGACACACAAATCTAATTCAAAAGTAAATAAGCAGTAAATGACTTAATAAATACCTTTCATTTCAATGCTAATCGCATCTGTTATCTCCTCATTAAAGAAGATCTTTATGTGAAACATTAAGACCATTATAATAATTGAATCCTCCACAAAATGGCCGCGTTTTCAACCGAAGCAATCGTCCCTACTGTATTAATGTATCGGTATAGACCAAATACCGATGGACACCTAACAATGTACTCGTATCTAGAGACCGAACACAGAACAGGCATTATTCAATTACTTATTCCGTTCTGATATCTCAAATTAATCTCTAATTAATTATAATGATCTGAAACAACCAAATTTTACTATTTCAGATTTTCACGAAAAGCATGTTTTTATGTGGAGCGTGGGTGACTACAATACACTCAGTCTGAATTGTACTTGTAATTATGCAAGTTTATAAACAGATTGACGTACGTTGTTTTTGTATATGTATGTATATCTAAACTGTTAACAAACCATTCTATCGACGGACCAATCAGGCAGTACATAATATACTATGTGGGCTTATTTGAGATTATTGTTTATGCAATATCAAATTTGACTTCAATGCGCACGATATTAAGCAGCCTACGATCTAGCGCGTCTGGCTAGAAGAAGCTTATGTTTATACGGCATATATGTATATCTGATTTTTCCACACAACGAGTCGTCCACTGGTCATGTCGTCATTGTATACCAGTATATCCGTGGATAATGACTCCAGCCGGCCGAATGATTATACGCAGGCCCTCCGACTCAATAGAATTAACGTTTAGGGGATCATTTGTTTGATTTTACGGCTTATTTACGTTCTTTGGTTTATTTTCATTTGGAATCGAGACGTGTGAACGTTGTGGAGCGAGATACAGTATACCAAGTCCAAACATTGTACGAATTCCATTCAAGTGCAAAACAAATGCATTTTGTGTCAAGCTTGGTAGTTTTCGATGACACATTTCGAAGGCATTTTTATATGTACTATGATAATCAACAAAACACATATTTGATTTTTAGACAATTTTTAGCAGCCAGAAACTTATTGGACTCTGTAAAGAGTACAGAATGATGCTTCTATTAATGTCAATTGCTTTATTACCTAATAGGAACTACAATCACAGACATCTCATTTACATTTAACTCAGAGGCAAATAAATGCAGTAACTGTTTCTCTGTGTTCAATATTTGACCCAGAACAGAAGCTTTCCTAATAAAGCTCCATCACTGTCATTACCTTCTATAAGTCCGCATATGTTTCCAATCAGACGTCAAGCGAGCTCTAAACGCGCGCTTTTTACGAGTTTTTTAACGAACGCGCATAAACGTCGTCCCGGGGGCGGCGCGCGCTAAATATACGCTTTATTGAACGCAGTCGGGAAATTATACGCTCTTTTTTTGGTGCATTTATATGTATATGAAACGTTAAAGAGAAAAGTTGAGGAAGATTCATGTATATAAAAAACGAAAATTCCATCATTTGATGTAGTTTCAAAAATTTTGGAAAAAAATAATAGTTTTTGGACTTTTTTAATTTTGGCTATTCTAGTTTAGTAAATAAAGACCTATCTTTCTACTGTGATTTTATTTTCGGACATAAGAATATGATAATAAAGTTTCTCAAGAGCTCTATCAATTCTATTCTTTATATTCTTTAGTCCACACATTATATTTCACGTGACAGCTATAGCTATGTATAGGTACATATGTATATTCACAAAGTGAAACATAATTCGTGGAGTAGAGACCAGGTATTAAACTTGTGTAACAAAAGTGACAAGTTATTATGAAATCTAATATTAGATTCCCTCTAATACAGTATAACAATGTTACTTCTAGTTTACTACTACATATAGAGTAGGATAGAGAGTACAAGTAGTGCGAGTCTCCAGCAGCGCTTGTTGGAGGCCGCTTGTTCATGAACTGAGGAGGCAGCGCCGCCGGGGGACACTAGTGGTACTAGGCGAGAGAGGCAGCGGTGAATACTACAGCACTACTGCACTAGGAAATAAGGTATATGAATACGTGAATATGTTTATTTATCTACACTAATGTTGTAACATTCTACTTATGTTTCCAATACTTGACTTATAATTACTACTGTTATAGCGCAGACAACAAAACACTCAATTTAAGCAATTTCACATGATGGTATAATATACACGTACGTGTGAATTTAATTTAATAAGTATAGAAAACAAGACGAATGAAGTAATTATAAATATTCCGACTCCGTCTACGAGCTCTACTGCTTGCCCCGCGACCGCTACAGCTGCTGGATCAATAATTAACATTAACTTTCAAAATTGTACCATCCAAAATTTGAACAATTATTATAAATAAACTATTGTCAGCTTTTACTCTTGTTGTTTGATTAACTGCATTAGTGAAGATAAAGTAGTGTATGCAACTGCATATAACACGGGTATTAAAACACATATGACAGTTGCATAAACTACTATTATATTGTTGTTTCAGTTAGAATAGAACAATACTCATAACTGGGAAGAGGTCGGCTCCAGGATACGGTAACCCAGTCTGGAGTCAATAAATAAGTATTTTTTTGTAAACAATAAATAAATTTTTATTTTACTATCATATAATTGGTGGAACTACCAAGTAACAAACATTTTTAAATATTCAGTCGAATACATAAAGTTTTTGTAGTCGGTAAGAAACTTGAGTTGCTATTAGAAAGTATTTTTGTTCTGTTACTTTATATTAAACGCACGGCACGAGCAATACAGAACTTTACTAAGTTCTTGTTGTGCTACTCCGAATCTCACATCTTGTTATTTTTATTTACAATTCCCGCTATAATATTATCCCTTGCACCGCCTCCAACCAGTAGCGTCTGCGGATTTCCATTACACGGGCGGGGCCGCCCCCCGCCGCCGCGCCGCCGCCCGGCGCACAGACTAGCCGGGTAGATGAGCCACACGAACACGCGCCTAACAGGCTATTGCTTCACAGAGGTGCCTAACATGTAAATAGGTCGTTTAAGAGCTAGCTCTATTCCAGTAACGGCATGCTCTATCTTGAGTTGTAGTCGGTGACGCTTCTTGTCAACTGCTGGTGAAATGTCTTTACTGTTTGCGTAAAAATAAATCTTGGGCTGTATGATACCTTGGTGATAGTGAAATAAATTATGTTTATATTTTTATTTTGTTTAATTTTTGTATCAATTACCGATTTATTAACGATCAACCTTCCGTCCCATTACAAAACAAGGCATACACCAAGAAAGTAAAGTAAAAAACTAGCCAAACAAAGTTGAAATATTAACCTTACTCGTACACCAGACACCAATCAATCACCGCACAGGAGCACAATTTAATTGTCAATAAACATCAATCAATTCTCATTTCCTCGTCTATAAATTACGGGCAATAACGGACTCATAATTCAAGAGGACGTTAAAGCCAATCAAATCATAGCTGCCACTAAATCAATTCGTACAATTAGGCTACACATTTGTGTCCCATTTGCGTCGCTAGTCTGTGGCGCCGCCACTCTGTTGCCAACTTCATCGGGATCAGGCCGATTACTGTTAGTAATCGCATACCCGCGCCACTTCCAACCTACGCCACTCCACACCCCAACGTAATAAGTGCTCGGCCGACCAGAGACATAGACCTCTCACCCCTCGGGCGCGGCTCGACGCGCGCCATGCGTCCGGGGACCAGCTTACACCGGTCGAGCGATCCTTGCGACCTTACGGTTCGGGCCGAATCAATTTCCATTTGGGCGCCTCACAGCTCGCGCCGACGTCGATCGAAAGCGCCCTCTTTACCCGCAGCTATAAAGCGTAATTTACCCTGACGGGGGATTTCATCGTGATTTCCGCGGGGTTGTTTGTTGAGGCAATACGTGATTTGCGGCGGCGCTGTCGGAGTGACGCGGGATTTATGTGCTCTATTCCTGAGCAATAAGGTTCAATGTTTCAGTGGGTAGCGTGAGAGTGCTCGCCGATAATCTGCGCGACAGACGGCTGTTTTGCGTCAAGTTTTAATTAAAAGTTAGAGGTTCAACGCTGACAGGATCGTTCCGTGCGGTGGCCAACTTTTCTGGTGACGAGTGGAAAATTGCGCATCTGGTATTAAGTTGGTATTTAAATTTTCACATTAACACGGCCTTTAATTTCAATTACTGCAAAAAGTAAATCCATTAATTAACCCACACACGGTGTTTCATTGCAAGCTCACCGTTTACTGGCAAGTCCCGTACCTAATAAGCGAGTACTTGGCAGTTTCCACCACCAGTGTTCAGACTTCAGACAGCAGGCAGCGATGTGGCAATCTCGACATGCCTCCCTCCCCCACGGGGTGTAAAGCGAGGGGGGGAGGCGGCGGATATTTTTTTTATATCGCCCTCCGAGATCCACGGATAAGGACATCCGTGCTGTTTTATACGGTTATCCGGTTTGTTGGGGTGTCAATGATAACTGGCGATGTGGAAAATGTTTGGAGAGCTCTATGAAATATGCCAACTAGGGACTACATACCTATATGTAGATACATATCATAATCATCATCATCAGCCTGTGTTCACATACTGCTGAGTATAGGCCTCAATATGTGTATGTATACTAAATATAATAATACATATTGCAAAGGAAGGTAAATGAAAAACAATGAAGTATTGCGTTATAGTTAACCCGAAATAATACATCACTGTGAAACGGAAGTTAGATCAGGGTCCATCCAAGCTTAGACCCTTACACCCTATCATTAGAACAGAACCATACAATCTCACAAATAAACCTACACAAATTGGACTAACGACAAGATCTAAGACCTTCTAATTTGTACTCAATCCTTCTACTCCCATCTCTCCTGGTTCCCAGAGGTCGCTCCCGTGAGTTTACGACGGGGAGGCTTCGACGCTCGTTTCCCGCTCTACGCCCTCTGCCGGTATTACTCCGAGTACATACAGCCAGACTTGTTGTATGTGAGCACCTCTTGACATTTCACTGAGCAAGGTTCATATCATATGTTATGTTACTAGAAATTATGCAGTGTGGTTATATGAGCTCTTCGTTTAGTTTTCTTGTAGGATGTGATTGATTAGATTGTATTTCTTATTGATATCTGCAGAAGTACTGGTGGCCAAATGATTGACTGATTATGTAAATCTGTGTATGGCAACTTTTTCATAATTAAAGATGAGAGCATGAAGTCATTTCGAAAAGCAACTTGTTATCAATTTTAAATTCACCTTGGTAAAAATTTACTTATACAAAATAGCAACATCTAAAATTAGCTCACACTCGATTGCCAAACAAGATAAGCTTCATACGAAATCAAATTACGATACGAGCTCAGCTCAGCTCAGCACAAATCCTCGGAAACCCGTCTAATCCGAATCTAATCCGAAAATTCACAAAGCAACCAAGTTTGCCAACAACAAGACGAGATTATTGGAAAATAATTCAATGTTTACACTGGGAGAATGAACCGAGTCCTTCTGTAGCAATGTAATAGAACTTTAGATTATATTTTGGTGGTAATAAGGGTGGTTTTCGTTTGTGATGTGGTTGTGTGCAAGACATGAATCACCGGGTAAGCATCGCGGAGGATAGACAGTCGGTAATTGGCGCGGCGACACAGCGACAAATCCGCTACCACAGGGCTGCTACTAGCACTGCCTTAGTGTCTTTAGTGCAGGTATTTGTGGTTTTAAACAACCTTGAGAGGCTTTGCTCGAGAGCTTCTAGGGTCTTGACCGCGACCGTAACGATGTCTTGACAGTTGAAATAAGACATTGTTAAAGGGCTCAAAATGTTGAAATCGAATATCTGTCTCAAATGCCTTTTTTAACTGACTTAAGCTTTTTAATTTATATGCAGATTTGTAAAGACTTTTGCATTTATTTTAAAATTCTATTCATTGTTATTGTACGGAGCTAAGCCCGTACAGACAAATTATAGGGACCTGCCAGCTGTAATCCTACCTACAACCAACCTATCCCTATAACCTACGTACTACACCCTACTCCTGTCTTCTAACACACAGTCTGGAATACTCACCACCTACCCTAACTCCTACCTACTCTCTACGTTAACACTCTTAACTACCTACTGCCCTACAACCCTAGCCCTACCGATACCTACACAGACAATATATACACAGATAGATAAGTGCAGGATACCAGGTGCCACGAGACCTAAGACACCCAGCGGAAGGGGGAAGGACAGAAGGAAGGAAATGATTTTCCCACCACCCTGTGCACAGGCTCATACACAGGATCACTTACGGTGACGGCGAGGGAGTCTTGGCCGTGGTGGGAGGACTGAGAAGGGTTCGTAGCGCCCTTCCAGTGGGAGTGGTGCTGGACGGGCCGATGACCCGTAGCTCCTTGACTTGCTGACGGAGAACCTCTGGAGCAGGTCCGTGTGGCCGGCTTCCTCCTCCTGGTGTGGTTCCTCTCGTCGACCTCGTGATGACTCTCCACCCTCTTCTTAGTCGAGTGTGCGCCTCTGGAACAGGTCCGTGCAGCCGGCTTCCTCTTCCTGATGTGGCTACCACGACGACTCTCTGCTGCTCTGGTACTGACACTCTTGACTACCTCTAACTGACTAGTAGCAGAACTTTTACTAGCAACTACTACTTATAAATCTACTGGGACTGTGGGATGTGAATTGAAACAATACTTTCTCTTGTAATAATCAACCGTGAACTCTCAATCGTAACAACCTTTATTTCTAACAATCTTCATCTTATATACAAATATTACTGGCGAATCAGCACCTCATCTGCCGCGGAATGTAGGACGCTGGCGAAGCTGAACGTGATCTGATGTTGCAACCAATGTTTGTTTAAACAGTTATTTCGATTAAAAACTAACTTAAATTTTGAGCCAATTCAGACAATATAACAAACAGGATACATCAATAAGCACTATTTATATCAATCAATACATACCAATCGGAATCAAAATATTCATTATCATCAACGGACTGATAAATAATTAATTACGTGCGTACCTAACCCGAAATCAAGCAACTAACACACTCACTATCCATAATTAATCCATCACTTATCCCTACAATCTCTGAGCGCACAATAAGACACATGTAATTATTCAAGGGCTGCCACTACATACATACATACTTGCGAATTAATATACAAGCGTGGTGTTAATAATGGATGTATATAAGTAGTGTGGCAGCCCTAGTGGCTGGCGGCATTCGTAAGGAGTTTCAGAGGAGTGCTTACTCATAGGAACTACTGTGTAAAGTAGAAGAGATAGCGGAGTAGCGAATTGGATATTTTGAATTGCAAATTGGTACATTTATTGAGTCAGCTCAGTAAGTCAACTGTTTAAGTGAAGGATATAAAAAAAATATGGAATTCGTCTAAATAGAATCGAGTAAGGTGTGATACATAACTAGCACATTAAGAACTGTCTGTATCTATTAATGAATGTATTATGCGGAAACGAGCTTAAAAATATAAACAACCTACCAACAAAATAACAAATCTAAAAACAAAATTTTAAATGCTCATATTTGATATCCAGCGTCCATAATATAAGTTCAAATTAAAAGTAAACAAAAATATCAGCCGGTCCTCTCGCCTACATAATAAATCGCTACAACCTCACCCAGTGTCCCACGCTACAAGTGTCGGAGGCGGGTGCGCGCGCACGAGGCTCCCTACGTACCTCCGTATCCTGCCTTCACCTACTACGAGGGTCTACAAGTCTACACTCTACAGTCTACGAGGCGCTTGCACGTACACGGAATAAACAGTATGGCCGCTTGCACGATGGGCAATTCCAAGTATTAAAGTGAGACTAAATATATTTCACTATTACTTTTTTATTTTTATTAGTTCAGGAAAAGACCACTACAAAAAATAAGGACGTCGAATAAGACACTAGTTTGCGCGCTGTAGCTTCATAAAGCAAATCAAATTGACAAACTTATTTACAGAGGAACGAAAATAATCACGACCGGCAGTATTCTTGTAGAACTCGCCCACGCCATTCTAAGTTAACTACGAAATGTCAGGTCAGTCAGATGCAAATATCCTCACCCATTCCCAAGCTTCCAAACTCGACCAACAAATCACATCGCCGTCGATCCAGCAAATACCGTGAAATCATTAGGTCCCCTGGCATGTGGCGAGCTACCGTGAAGGCAGTCCATCACACCGGTCGCGGGGCGCCAATTAGCCGGCGGCAGAGGGCGCCTGCTGCGCTCACCTCACGGGTTACCTGGCCACACGCCACCTCGGGGAATTACTCACTTAGGTATAAATATATCACCGGCAGGGAATTTTTAAGTCTTTAGGTTCATAGGACTTGGTTGTAAAGTTGAGACTTATAAGTCTTTTGAATGATCTTTTTTTTCCAGCGATCTTCAGAGCGAGAGTGTATCTCGGCTCTTAACGAGTAAGCACGCTCCATCTTAGGCCAAAGCCTTTGTTTAATATCAGACAAAAAATGGTCAAGTGCAAAACCATATTAGTTAAATAAAAGCAAAATTTATGGTTACCGCTATACCGCAAATATTGCAGCGCAGACAAAATTGGAGACAAGACAACATATTTGCAGTGATATTAGTTTTGCCAGTAAGTAGCAGAAGTGCTGCCGTAGTTATCATGCAAGAACACTACCTGTTACATTAGCGTAATGTACGTTGAATTAAGCAACTTTTAGATTCGGAAGGAAGCCTCGTTAATTTAACTAAAGAGTTAAAGCGTGTACACTTTTTTCAATTTACCTACTAGGCGTTAATTTCGCTGCAAACTAATACAGTATGAGGTTTTTTCCCAACTTTCCGACTAAAAACTTACTTATTTAATTTACCCACGGAGTCCAACATATCGTACATTCACACCTCTATTAAATTAATCGCATTGCGTGTTCGCAAGTAATATAGTGGGCATAGCGTTTAATACTCAAGCGGGTGGAAATAACAGCCGTGTACGAAGCACTGGAATTATAAATGGGGTCTTTCACAATCGAGATCACACTAACCGTGTTACTGTTAAACAATACACAAGTTTTACGAGTTGTAGTAACTTTCGTAGTTACTTCAAGATTTAATCCTATCTACACCATTTGTAATCACGACCATCAGAGATTGCATTATTTTTGCAGTTTACCAGAGTTGTCGGAATGTCGATGTTGTTGTAGGTCCTGATTTAAACATCCTTGTGACCAAGTGTCACCTGAACTATGACCCTTTGCTGTATTAATTCTCGTAAAAGAATGAAAAGCCCCGCGAAAGTGCCTACGCCTCAACGCTTTATGATACAGGTACACCGTACGTATCGCCAACCATACATATTTTTTTTCTAAACCTGTGCTATGTCTTTATTCTGTGCCTGAAAATTCTGAAAAAGTACTATAGGTATTGCACTGTAATGTAATATCCCAGGTTCGGACGGCAGCGTGAACACGCCGCCGATAGGGACGTGTATTTTAACCGGGAATGGTAGATAAAACGTGAGTGCGAGCCACAAAGCTACACGGTAAGGGTGGGGCACGGACTTGTTTATCGATATCGATAAAATAGTATACAAAGAAAAGTAATGCTTTCGTCGCGTCAGAAATTGGTAGGGTTAATTATTCTAGAGATACCAACTTTCGATCTTATGAATTTGTTCAGTATGAGTTTCTATTTTATGCCTGTATAAGTATACTTCACTGGTAAACAGCAAAAAAAGTTCGGTAATATGTAACACAGAAACAGAAAAAAAAAAACACGTTGAGAATAGAAACTTTCGTAATCATTGTGTTATAAATTTACTATATATTGTGTGACTTGTAAGACATTTCTTATGAATAAACTTTGACTTTGACTATACAATATGCATACCTGGCTGCGGGAAGTAGGGAGGCTGCGCGCTGACCAGCGGCAGCGGCGCGCGGTACTCCATCGCGGCACTACACTGCGCTTGTCACTTGGCGCGCCCACGCGGAACGCGCACTGCACATGACTCACTCACTCACTCACTAGGTTTTGTACGAAGTTTATAATATTGTCTATAAAGTAGTAATAGGTTACATTTTACGTGTCAATTAGTAAACGTCAAACTGTGAAGACAGAATTTTCAATATAAAAAAATAGAAAATGACTAAATTTTTAAAAGTTTTGCTACCATCAAGCCAAATGTGAACGCGAGATACGTTGAATTGAGAGAGAAGCAAAAAAGCTCTTAAAAAGCCTTTGATGACATTTCACTTTGTGTACGGGAAAAGTTCATTCAGTTAGTTTGAGAGCCACTCATGCGATGTTTTCACGGTTGGAATATCGTCTGGGCACTATTTAGTACTCGACCGACTCTTGTTTATTTATTTTTTATTTACTCAGTGCATATTATTTGGTGTCCTAGCCAGTTTGTTTGATATTTTATTGTTTATTTTTCGCTTCGCTCGCGGCAGTAGGGATGCGCTCTGGCCGGCCGCGCCGGTTCCATGTCGATAGTCGATACTCGACATAGCGTCACAACTAGGTCTGGAGCGGGCAGATTGTTAGTTTGTCACTCGCACTGATTTAGTCTCCCATTCTGCTTCACTCGACTCGGCTTTATGCAACTCTGCACTCGCCCCTTAATTAACAGTTGAAAGTTTTAGTACGACAATGCGACTTTATTCACTGTTATTTTTTTACATCAATAGATTGCCTCAATATAGAGTACGTATGACGGGCTATGATTTCAGCCGTCGCATCGGAAATTTATTGGCAAAATCGTTCGTGAAATCGGGATTGCGCGAAACGCTCTCGACGCTTTGACAAATTAAAATATCGGAATTTGTAGCGGGAGCGAGCGAGCGGTGAAAAAGTCAATTATTGGAGGGTTGTAATTGGGGGCCGGCAGCTGCGCGATGTAGTACACGAGTACAAGCAGACCCTCCGCGGAACAAGCAATTAATCCTCTTTCAGTAAAAAAGCGCTTTTAGCCGCGGAAATAACGTTCTACCGAGCGAGACGGGGAAAGCTCTTTGTCGCGAAATTTGCAGCGCAATTGTGTTTTCAGCACATTTTTGTTAATGATGCTCGAAAAGGTATACTGTGAGTGGAGGGGGACAAACAGCCCCGGCCGGGGATAAAAGGGCGCGAAGCGGCGTCTGGCGCGAGGAAGACGTCTATTTATATCTCTTTGACGAGATTTGTTTGATAATGGCCCGCCACTTAGCACCCCGACGAGATTCACATCGCGGGACTTCACAGATGATTGGGCTCCAAATAAACTCGTTGCGGTTTCAATTTTACGTTCTTTTAAAGACTCTGTTATTAGTTTTTTATTGTATGCTTATGTAACAATCGTTTATAAATAGCATATTAGGCCAGTTTAGCACGACTATGAAGATAATTATGTTAGGTATGCTACACAACTGTTACAAAGGTAAATTAATCTGATGAGAAATATTAGACATTCATTTTTGTTATTGTCTGGTCCAGACTAAACCTATTATAGCTACTAATAGAACTACATCATTATTTGTTGAATCACGAGCAATGGCAATATGAACTGGTTAATTATTACAGAATAAATCGCTGCCATATTTACCGGTTCGGAAATTGATTTGTTTTGATTCCGTTTCAATATTTACTCACGCTCGATGTATTGTTAATTGTATTAATTGGTGATAGAGGCTGAGTTGTGAAATATTCAGGAACGGGGTATTGAAGCTCAAATATTCAATTGAAATATTATGGTTAGGTATTATTCAATCGAAAATATATTCAAATTCATGATTTAAAATTTAATGTTTACTCGATAAGTTACGTAAGTACGGAAATTTACAGAGCCAAAGGATCAAGTTGCCTTTTTTTACAAAAATCTAAAATTATTTAAAGTTGTCTTTATTTTGAACACTAATATAACAAAAAGTAAGTGAGGATCTGTGCATTTATGTTCATGTCCTATTTTAACGCTTATAAGACTACACTAATATCGATGAAATTTATTTTGGATAGAACCATGGATTGGCAAATACATACATTACTATTCATTCAGAATTACCATCCCAACCTAATCTGCCCCTGATCATTGCGATTACTTCATTGACTATTATATTAAAATGAAATCTTCCACAACATAGCTACAGTTTGATAAATATTGAAAAGCAGTGGAAGTGAAACACCGTATATTGGTGGAAACGTAGAAAGCAAACACAGCGCGGACGAATTTTATGGACAGTGAATGCATTGAATCCTCTATCCGCCGGCAAAATGCTAGCTTTCCGAGCACATACAATATAATCTCTACAGGGTTACATAGAAAATAATAGTAATACTAATGTTATACCGAAAGCTTGGAAATGACGAATTTTCGCGCCTGGCAGTGAATCGGCGTCTTGACGTACCCAGAAAGACGCAATTACAGTTTATGGATAGGCTAGGGTTTAGCTCTTAGCGAAACATAAATTAAAAAGAAAATGCTGCGTCACCGGGCGGAGACTGGTCGCAGAAAGTGCTCGGGCCTTTGTTTATTTATTATCTTATGGTTTTTATAACTAATACCTACATATTGAACACAGAATACCAAAAAAATATTATTAAATTCTATATAACCCTGTACGCGCACACAGCGTACACGTAAACAAAGGAGATACACAGAAATTGGACTGTATTTACACATACAAACGATACAATTTCGTATTCATATCTCGACCGTGTTCGCGGAATTCAATGATGAATATTTGGCAGAGCCAAACTATCCACGGTACATACATATACAAACACAGGAACGAAACAAACAAAACGGAATAAAATAAAAACGCAGTTTCCGGGAATCAAATCAATATTCCAACGCACAAAGCCGTGATTAGAGTCGGAATAGCTGAACGTTTTTTTTTGTCATAGAATAGGGATTGAAATGTTTTTTTGTAAGTTTAGATTGTTGATCTCGCTTTATGAGAATCGTCTCATTGGAATACTATGCCGAAAATACTTAAAAAAAATATTTAATCACGATAACATTCATATGCACGAAGAGCGCAAACAATTTAGGGAAAACAGACTAATTAATGATATATTCTATAGAAAAGCAGTCCACAATTTACCGTGAAATAGCTTAGCATCATGGTAAAGTGTAAATTTATCCAACAAAAAATAGTAAAATAATGTAAGTTAACTTCAACAAGTCTATACTGTCTGTTCATCGCAAATAATAAAACACGAACTCGCGGCGGTCGCGAACAAAGAGCAATTTATTCAGAGCTCGCCAGCTCTGGTTAATGAAATCTTCAAGTCGGCTACTCCGTTACAGATGAGAAGCAAAAAGGTTTTATTTAAGGCTGAATGCGATTCAACTCACGTATTAAGAGTTCCGTAGCCATAAATCATCATCATCATCATTAGATAGAAATCTGCATTTGTGTTTCTTGGTCTGTTAGTCTGTTAATTTCTCTTACACGCCGCAACCGATAGACGGGATTATCGTGATTTTTGTAATGGTAGTGATATTCGAGTGACATATTCTCTACTTTAAATCCCGATACAATGCTAGCGAGGCAGCAAGCAGCCCTTTAATTACTACACAAACAGCAAGAAGTCACGTCTCACGTCAAAATGATTTTTTTTTATCATTGAAGTATCTATAATAGGGTTCTCACTTTTACCTGTTGGGTACGGAACCCTAACACGAGCTTTTTTGCTTATCTTTAGAGGCTAATCCTGGGCAAGGAGCCATTAAGGCGGGGTTAGGTTACAGTTTTAGCTTTTTATTCAATGAGCTGACTATTTCTATTTAATTAGAATGTTACTTTGAACAGTCAATCTTTTAACTAAGAAAACCTAATAATTTGTAGTTTGCTTTGATTGCTTTAATATTGAGTCTTCACTGCTCTATTAAATTATCCAAGGCACTGGATTTTGGATTGCAGTATGGCTCAGAATAGTATAAGTACCAACTATGGGTTAATGAGGCAATTACCTATTAAGTGATAATATTCATACGGCAAAATAACACAAATTCATCAAGTCTGAACAGAAGTCAGAAAAACAACCAATCATGACCTAAAACAAACTAAATAGTTGATAGGAAGGGGACCAAGAAGCTGTACATCCGAACCGCATCACGAGATGTTCACAAAGGGACACACCCTCGTAAACCTAGATACGATTTTACGACTTCCTTAGCCAATGATATGATGTGTAATAGACGCCTATTATGATTAAGAACTGCATAAGATACAAAGCTTTAAATGAGCTTTAATCGGTTCTTACTGGGTAAGCACGTTCCATCCTAGACCGTAATGATTGCTTACCATCAGGCGAATGCGGTCAAGTGCAAGCCCATTCCTTATAAAAAATAAAGATAAAATAATCCTGCCGAGGCACAGGATTCGAACCCGTATCCTTCTTTGGTGCGGGTTTAGCACTTAAGAAATAAAACTAAATCTCAAATATGTGTTCTAACGCGTGGTATGAGCGGAAGCTTTGTGCGCACAAAACATGTATGGCTGGAAGTATAAGTATTTTAAACCGACAGTCACGTTTAACCACTAGGTCACTGATTTGATTGGATGATTGGTCTGCCCAAGACATTTATGGTACGGTTTCTATATAAAAGTGTTTTAACACGACTGTAACTGACTCTGAATATATGACAAGTGAGAAGTCTCTAGTTTACATAGTCTATGTATCCTCCCCTGGCTCCTAAGTTAGTGTAAAGGCATCCCTAGCTCGAGTGGCGAGTCAAGTAGTGTACTGCAGTGGAGGGATACTGGAAATTATGCCGCGGTAATACCTCCACGAGCGGAACTAGGATGCAGACTGTACTGTATAATGTAGCGCAGACCAATTAGATATATTTTAACTTTGCTATTAGATTTATCTACTAGAAATGGAAGTATCTTTTAATAAGTGGAATAGACAAGTCATATTGGACAACGCGACCATCTACAGATTGTCTTGAACATAAAAAAGGTTATGTTCTTTAACGGGGAAGTTTAAGCGTAATGAAGATCGAAAATACGCAACTTTCAAGAAATTTGACGAGAAAAATTAATTCCATTTTCATTCTTATCCAATATGTATAGAGAAATAAACGATACGATATCGAAGTAGACTTGTATATCAGACAGTAGTGGCAGTAATTCACGTAGGTACGTGCAATAAACTTAAGCCATCCCGATTTCATAGATAATCTCTATACATAGTTTTCACAGCGTGGGTACCACCGTGGTCCGGCAAGCGGTGTATAATCGCACCCCCTCCCGCAGCGTGCATTAACTATGCACTGGAACAGCTGCATAATAAGGAGAATTAGGTTCACCGCTGCATAGCTCCCAGGGACGCGGGGAATATGCTTATAACTGGCTAGTTTAGCCTTATTTAACAGAGGATTTTATACTGAATCCTTTATAAAATGTATGATAAAAAGGACCCTGATAATTCATTAATTAGAGGTCCGTAAAATAATCACAGTTCAAATCGTGTGTACTATTGATAGTTTTTTTTAAATTACATTTACAAATTGCATCTTGTTATTCTAAATTTAATTTAACTCTTCCATTGTTCAAATAAAACATTAAAGCGAAAAATATTGTAAGTTCACAGAAGAACGTTTTGACGGTTCTATGCAGATTTTTAATCAAATCGAACGGCACATATTGCGAGCGTACCCACGGGCATGCGCTAGTCAGGTTACGACTGGCGAGACGTGACTAGCAACATCGTTTGAGTTCCAGTCGAACCGCTGAGTAAGCAACAGGCGTCGCCTCGA
The DNA here is from genome assembly GCA_964023185.1 of Macaria liturata. Lineage (NCBI taxonomy): Eukaryota > Metazoa > Arthropoda > Insecta > Lepidoptera > Geometridae > Macaria > Macaria liturata. Next base: position 11,384,125 of record OZ026814.1, on the reverse strand, counting down.
CTGCAACCCCTGTGCCATGCGTACTGTGTTGCGCAGAATCATGTACGCTATTGGTAGAGGCATGGGGCGAACAAGACTGCAGTATACAGGCAAACGAATAGATAAACTTTTATGTAGTCAGTTTAAAATATGAAGAAATGCTTTATGGTTATGGATGATGTAGGCAAAATAAATACAATATTGTGATGTATATTCGAGTGGAATCAGGATAAAGTGATTCAAATTCAACTGGTGAGTACTTGGGTTTCTAATAACAGTCACCCGTGGGAAAAATATAAAATATCAAGGAAATTACGTGCTCATCACAAAGTGTTTTGTGGATACATAATACTTGTACTTGATTTTTTCTTAATCTATTTTGCTTCAATTTAATCCGTACAAGAAACCACAACAAATATCAACAACCTCTAGCATGGAAATAACACATTTTTGAGCTAGAACTGATTTGCACTTGGCCATAGTTTGCCTAATAGTAAGTAGCAAAGGCTATGGCCTAAGATGGAGCGTGCTTACCCGATAAGAACCGATTACTATTTGTCTGACTTCAGCTACTGTTCCACGTCTCCCTAGCCAACATGTCCCCACCAGCCCCTGTTTGCGGGGCGGGCGGGCGCGGGGCGCGGAGCGCGGGGGGCGAGGCAGGTCGTCGGTGGCAAATTAACAAACACACCACACACTGCACGCACAAAAACCTACATAAACCCGGGGATCGGCCGCATGGGAATCCGAGACACGGCACGGTGCCATGATAGAGAATACAGAGATGTATAAAAGTAGATGTAGCTAGTTGATGTTCTACTATAGTTGCGGTATGATGTTCTATTCATGCTACTTATACGCAAAGCTTTGGATCAAATAATAAGACGATCGATGGTAAGCAAAGTGCGAGTTGTATGCTTACACACTCCAATTGCAATTACAACCAGATTTATTTTATGTATATGTTATTTTCGCGAGACATGAGTTGTTTTATTTTAAACTAGTGGGTGCTCGCGGCTTCGCTCGCATTAAGAAGTAAAAGTTGCATCCCCTATTTCACCAGTTTAAAAGTGACATTTCCAAAAATCATTTCTTAGCGGAAGCCTACGTCATAACATCTACCTTCATTCCAAATTTCAGCCCAATCCGTCCAGTGGTTTGGGCTGTGCGTTGATAGATCACTATATCAGTCAGTCAATCAGTCAGTCAGTCACCTTTGACTTTTATATATATAGATTAAATGTTTAATGTGTTTATTTTTGTTAAAGTTCAATTAGTTGCGTTAATTTACGATAACATTTTGCGTAGTAAACCTGTATAATAGAACCAAACATAAACAGGCAAAACATGTATAATATCTCAATACCAATAAAATATCTCGATCAAATGAAAGCCTACAAACGCCTTGAGCGAGAAAACGATACAAAATACTGGAGAGTAATGATGTTGTTAGTGGATTTCATCTCGAATTCCAGGAATATCGATTGCTCTTTCATAATACGACGCTGAGTATTTTTAGCACAATCTTAGCGAAGTTTCTTTACAGTGTTACAGAAAAGTCAGTGGAAAATTATATAACGAAGTAGGTATTATTGTTAAAAAGTCATTTTAGGTTAGCTATTCGCATTAGTCGACTAAAACAATCCTTTTTGCCAGTCACCCATTTATTTGCCAACCTAAGCCTAAGGCGACATCCGATCAAGCGACTCTGAAGTCAAAAATAGTGGTCGTCTGTATTGAAATTGAACTAGATTTAGACACAAGCTCTCTGTTCTCTCTTGAACTCGTATACCCCTTATTACTGAGAGTCTTAACGCCCTGCAGGATATGTTAATTAAGAAAGTTCTCTTGGCAAAACAAGCTTACATTTTATTATGAGTTATTTTTGTTACGTGCTAAAACCGCACTATGGTTGTTTAACGTTCTGACGGTAGCCGAAATACGCAGGTTCGAATCCTGCCGGACGGGATTATTTCCGCTCATTTTCCAAAGTTGAAGCTAACATTTGTATAATATCCAGTTAAAATGCTCCTGCGAATCCTAGTTTTATTACAATAACAAGTTCCACGAAAGTTTAAAGATCAGTAAAGGTCAGATGTTATAATAATGTTTCACCTCAGCTCCTTAAAAGGAAATACCGGGAAAAACAGGAATTATTTGAGAGATATCAAAAGATTTCCAAGGAGCGCTTTGTGTAATCTTGTTATTACAAGTTATCTATTTGGCTTTAGCATAAAGAAAACGCAGAAAAGTTTTATCTTCTATCAGATTCTGTTATTCGGAGATTTCAAAAGGTCATGTCCTAATATTTTTTAATAGGTGGTGTTACTACACTCCATCAAGTGTCGATTCTAAGATATCATAATAACGATACATCGAATAAACAATTTCACAAACCTATTCGTTACTCTGAGGAATTACGATCTGAATATCTCACCACCCCCACCACCCCAGACCCCCGCGACCGTGTCCCGGCGGGCCGCTCGCGCGGCGGCGCGCAGTCTGCGTGCTGCCGCGGTCCCAGAACATACGTTCTGAAGATGGATGTCATAACATCCGAAACGCGTAAACAACTTACGCGATTTACACGTGAGTGAAAACCGTTTAGTTAATATATTGTATAGTCTTAATTAGATACCTAGCTGACAACATACTCAACATACATAGGGTATCTATATAAACAATAAAGTTGAATACAGTCAAAAATCTGAACATAGAAAATATTAGAAAAAAAAAATAGTTTGGGTATACTTTTCTGCAGTTTTTAGAACTTTAATCTGTTTATTTAAACGCTCATAACACAAAAACGGATCATTATTATTTTCGGCATGTAGGAAGTATGCGGTCTTAGAGGTGTCATAGACTTTTTATCTCAAAATAATACGAGCGAAGCCGCGGGCGTCCACTAGTAGTAACTTAGTATACCACAGTATAGTAACTAAGTATATTACAGTACCGGAACAAAGTATACAATAGTACATCTAAACCACGAGCAACAAAGCTGCCAGTTATCCAGGGGAGAGCGGGGCTGAGTGGCGCAGCCTCCTAATTGCACTGTCTGCGAATGTGTTTACAAACACGAGGGGGTGCAAGGAGCGGAAATGTCGTGAAAAATGAACGTCACATTATTGACTGGCTGTTCTCTTACCAAGTATCTGGGATTGGTGGGGAAATATTATGAGGAGGATTTGTTGTTCTCATATTTTTATTCAGGGCTTAGTGAAATGGTGGCTATAAATCAGATAAGAGCGAAAGCTATTCATATATTTTTGAGAGTATAAAATGTTAGAATGAATGATGCCTTTTATGCACTAAAGTGGATGAATAAAGATATACTTTAAATAATAAATATATAAATTTCAGAATTTAGTAATCCTTAAATTTGACATTTAATAACCTAAAACAGTCAAATTTGAATATACTTCTCGCTAACATGACCTTACTGTTTATATTTCCAGTCCAAAAGAGGTAAAAAGCGGGTAAAGGCGTAAACTGTCCCGTTTTTCCGCCTTTGTTTGTCCTCACATCCCCTCCCCCGGGATCTTCCCGGACACGGCGGGTTAATGGAAACGCGCTCTAACCGGGATTTTTAAGCGGCGTAATTAATATAAATTATTCAAAAGGCCGGCGTAGTGTCGTAGCGAGGTTTTCGGTGTACCGTTGTCGGTTCACTCTTCATTCTTATTTATAAACAAGCGCTCTGCGATGCTCGATGGGATTTGCCATTTGTACCTTTTTTTGTGACGTCGGCTTTTAAACGAGGCTTTGCTTTACGCCTTTTGGATTTGGCTTTCACACTTTTCGTGTAAAATTTTAAAAAAATAACGTCCGAGTATTTTATTTGGCTAAAGGCTTGAACAATTTGTTTATACGAATGATTGATTAATCTTTAAAACAACAAAACATTGTATGTATATTCCTAGAGTGTACTCGTGCTAATGTCCTCTATAATCTTTACAATATACATATACAAAGAACACAGGAATACTTCATGAAGTAAGCCTCACTGTCCGCCCAACACTAATACCCCTATCAGTGTAAAGTAATCTACTACAATGGGCGCTAGGGCGGGCGGGAGTTCAACTACTCAAGTACACTGCCGCCCTAGAAATATGAATATGATTAATTAACTGAATAATGATTAATGACCATAATAAGAATGATTTTTCCAATTATAGTAAAATTTTATTGACAAATTTTGAGATAAAACAAACGCCAAGGCAAGTTACAACAGAGTTATCGAATTCGCATAACTTTGAATTTGTTTCATTAATTCAATTATGCATTTGAAAGAATAATAATTAACATTTAACGCATAAGTTAATTTAGTAAAATTCTCTGTACCGTCAGGCTCAATTCAATTTCCGAAACCATAGAATCAGTTCACAATACAACTGCAACAAAAAGAACGAGCATCAACTCAGCTCACATCAATAAGTGCAATAAGTTCTAAAAGGATGGAAACACTAGTCCGTCGGAAGTGGCACCCGGTGTAACCCCCCATTATAAAACCATAAACTGGCACGCGCGGGCTCCGAACACCGTCTCGCGGCTATGATACCCTGGTACTTGGCAGGCTGTTAATACGGAAAAACTAATGATAAAAGACTTAATTTATGACATAGTCTTGAAAAGATCACATTTAGCGATAAAACGGACATTTGTAACTACATATATAACTTTAAGAATGTATACTGTTGAAGAATCCCATTTATTCATCGAGCTAAGCATTTAGTGTGTAAAAACGAGTATTCTTTATTTTAAAGCTGCAATATTTTGTAGCTGAAGATTGCATTCTTATCCTTATTTTTTAAGTCCAAAAACAGTATAAATCGACGTTTACAAGGACTTTTCCGCATTTCTATTCGAAAAATTTACCGAGGAAACGAACCAATCAATCCATGGATACGATCAAATCCGTTACACAACAAAAACACTGGCACCACACTACTCGTCCATTCAACTCGCCGTTGACAATGTCACTTCACTAGTGAATGTCGATAGTCCCGCGACATCTCTATCAACATATCGAGTAGGTCCCGGCGGAGGGCGCGCGCGTGCTCGCTCCGGGACTCTCGACGGCAGACTGACACGGGCAAGAGCGTCTGATTTACTGAGCATGCGCTTCCAGTACAATCCAATGCAAGGGATTATGATCTATATTATGTCGGTTATTGAGGGTAGTTTCGCGTGACTGTTTCATACAGACACCTGTATAAGCGCCACAATTTACTGCACAGGATTGTAAATCATATTTCTTAGCTAATAGAGGGTAGTTTCGCTTGTATGTAGATAGAGACACCTGTGTAAGCGCGCAGGGGTCGGAAGTCGGTGGTGCAGTGTCAGTTCCACTCGTTCCGCGTTAGTTCGCTAATAAAAATGAGATTTGGCCCGCGGCGGGCGTGCCACGGTTACATGGTTACCGCGCGCTTCCAGCGACGCTCGATGCGCGCCACAGAGTGGTGGAGCCAGTCAAATGAGTACTGACAAACAGACAGGAAGAATATTGCAATATTGAAGCACTGTGTCACTTACGCCAGCATAGCCTTTACGAAGTATAGAGGTTTTCAAGTCGAAACTTACATACTTATATTTCTTTAAGATTATATTTTTTTGAAGCTTTGGTAAAGATACCTAAACCCCTACTTAAATACCTACATTCAAAAGCAAATTGCTAAGGAGAAGATATATTATAACGAAATATACGAAAATCTCTCAAAAGGAGAAAATCTAATAAAAGAAGTTACTTTGTCTCAACAATCATAACTACAGAATTGCATACGCTTTACTGGCAGTTGTTCCACTTTAATAGTTTCCAACATCATTTATGCACGCTTTAATCAATCGCTAGAATTATAGATGTTGATAATTAATTCAAATCTGTGCCGCGGAAAATTAATCAAATATTTACTATAAATATGAACATACTGTGTGCTTTGGTATATTAATTCAGGTAATACTGCCTATATTCACGGTATATCATGTGTTCACGATAATTACACAAATTACATACATATGTAATAGAATATCAGAATATTAAATGTCGTGTACATTTGAATGGAACAGTTCTACGAAACTGGATTTAAACGTGTGATAATAACTTTGTTCTGCGGCTTTTGAACATGTTATTAACAAATGATTAAACAGCCATAAATAGCGAGAATATTATATCAGTTATGCGTATATATGTACTTACTTAAATACTTAAATTACGCAGACAGGACACACACTCCACCGGCGGCCTTGATTTTAGCTTCAGCTGTTTTTGAGAAAAGCTTGGCTTTCACTATCACAGGCTGTTTGGGGAGCTTGCCTTTGCCGAGCAGTTTGTAGTAACCAGCCTTAACAATGTTGATGACTGGGACCTTGCCGTCAGTGGCTGTATGTAGCTTGGGTATTTACGTCATCATTTAAGTTGTGATGTTTTAAAAGGCACATGTGTAAGTAGGCATGATTTTTCAGCTTATAAGACGTGAAAGAGACCCAAAACCTTCACACACATGTACAGACTTTATTTATTACCTATACATATTCATGAGAAGGGTACGATAATTATATACGTATTTCATATTGTAACAAAATTAGTGTTTACCTAGTTACCTAATTTCGTATTTCCTCATGACTGAGGGTCGTGGCTTCCCCGCATAAATAATTCGTTAGGGGAGTTATTTTGAGCAGATAAATCATGGTGGGCGCCCAGGTCCTTCCACGCAAGAAATAACTCAACTAATTAGAAAAAACTACCACTATAAAAACTTTCAGCTACCAAAGCTCGCCACAATAACTAACTCTCGGACATCAGAGCCCGCCACTCTCACACGTACCTAACTTGCCCCACTGCATTGCTCGCACTGTGTGCCACCCCCCTGCACGTTTTAAATAGACGCTTCAATAAATATGGACATGTGGCTACAGTTTACGACCGCCACTCCACTCAAACTGATATTATCGTGAGCGGTAAAATCATGATGCGTACTATGTACTTATACATTACATACAGCATACATAGGTTTATAATATAAGGAACTCTCTCTCTCTCTCTCTTGATTCATATTTCCTCATGACTGAGGGTTGTGACTCCCCCACATAATTAATTCATTAGGGGAGTTCTCTTGGGCAGATATGTACATCGTGGTGGGCGCCCAGGTCCTTCCACGGAAGACACATGTCCTCGGATATTGTAGTCTTCAAACAGGATGTGGCCGGATTCGAACCAGGGTGCGTCTGGATGAAAATCAGACACTGGAACCACTGAGCCTCACTCGCTTTTCCAGCAAATATAAGGAACAGTAGAGGTGAATACAGTCTACCAAATTTACTATTGAAAGCGTTATATTTATTTTCCAATCATCGTTTACAAGTATGAATATTCGTATGTTACGATATAAACGAGAAATATTGAGCAAATAGATATAGGTATTTGTAATAGAACTTACCGTAGTCGGAAGCTTTGGACTCGTAACACTGAAACGGTATTGAAGTAATCATAAATTATGATGTGCTTACCTGAAACAAAACAAGAATTTTATTCGTAAAAAATGCTCGAAAATACTTATTTTAAAGTTCTATCACGACTAGATAGCTCAGAATAATAAGATTTTATACGAAAAGATCAATCAATTTAGATGCTACAATACTCAAACAGACATACATATATTCACAGTCCCGTCAAACTTGTAACATACCTTCTTTGTGACGTGTGTTAATAAAATCAATTGGACTACTATCCTACCCCACATAAGAGTCGCAGTGCGGAGTAGCTAGCATCTTTTCTTTCCCTCGCACTATCTGAGAAACCTACTCTTCTTCCATAGACATCGACAACAGGTTGTTGTACCATCGAACTGCCGAACCTCTAAACCTCACCAATGTTTCTTAGACATAGTAAGGAAGAAACTCCTAACTATGCGTCGTAATTCGTTATCAATCTCAGTACTGGCCACAATGTATGTATGTATGTATGTTTGAGTAATTGTAAATCTCTAAGCACCTATAAGTAAGTCTCAGTAGCCTCCTTAGAGACCCAGTTCTATTCTAACACAGACATGCACCACATTCCATCAGTGTCGTCGCTTATGCGAGTGTTGGTTTTAGGCGACTTGGTGATCAAATGCCTGACCCTATAGGGTAAAAAACAGCACCCTGAAGATTTTTCTGATTTATTCGGCAATCAAAACAATATTCTTGTCACGCATCAGTGGCGACCGGTTAAATTAGTTTGGAAATATGTCGGATGATTTTTTGAAATAAGTACTTTTATTGGGCATCGTATTCTTTAGCCATGATACCTTCTATTACTTCTTATGTCTTTGCTTTGCCACAAAGCTTTCAAACAGTATGAGATACGAGTATGTAATCATTTCCAGCGAGCATGAATCAAAACGAATCGTAAATCTAGCCGCGACACGCGAACAAACATACCGTACGAAATATTGGCGTATGAATACAAACACACATACACACACACACACATACCTGAATATACGTATGAAATGTGGAGTACTCGTATGCATGCGGAATGAACGTGGATTTATGAAGATAAATGTGGTAGAATGGATGGTAATTTCAATTCTTTGTGGATCAATTTCAATTCATGGTCGCATTGAAGTAAAAACTGTTTGAGCGTAGGTACAGAAATGATGGCTCGGTGACTTTGTGTATGTTTCTCACAATTAAGGCGAGAGTCAGTGATTAGTTAATTGATAATTTTAGATCAGATTGATTTAAGTTAATAAGATTGATTCAAGTTTATATGTAAGTTACAGCAGTTACTCGTAATCATAGTTTGAATCAGTAGTGGTTACATTTTTAAACTTTTTACTGGAAAATGAGCAAAAATAATCACGACCGACAGGATTCGAACGTGCAGAACGCCTAACCTTTCGGTCACTGTCTACTAACTGCTAGACGCAAAGATCCACACTAATCTCCAAGCTCTTCAGACTAAGCGGCCAATGGCGATGGCGTTGGCGATGGTAATGAATGGTATTGGTTTCATTTCACATACTATAAGGACACATGCATAAAGGCCATTCTATGTCGAGCTATGCACCTACTCCATGTATAGGTAGGTATAGGTGTGTATCGCGACATAGCGGGGCGGTCGGGTGCGCTCCTGCTAATCACGAGGAAACTTTGTAGGTGCCACCCGACCCCACTGCATTAGGGATTGGATGTGATGTACTGTGTTTACTGTTTATCAATATAATTTTTAATAGCTAGTAGATAAATAATATAAATATGTCGTTTGTTATTTAAAATGACTGGTAGAGGGTGTGTTGGTTTGTTCAAAAATGAGGATACTGTACTTATCCATATTTTAATAATATAGGAGGAGGCGAAGGTGTAGATTGAATATTTATAAAACACTAGTGGGTGCTCGCAGCTTCGCTCGCATTAAGAAGTAAAACTTGCATCCCCTATTTCACCCCTTTGAAAGTGGCATTTACAAAAATCTTAGCGGATGCCTACGTCATAACATCTACCTTCATTCCAAATTTCAGCCCAATCTGTCCGTCCATATCAGTTAAGTCAGTCAGTCAGTCACCTTTGAGTGTTATAGAAAGCAAGAACTTGTTAATACGCAATTGCATGTAAAATTCAACCCAATCATTTCGACTTTGTTCTCTTGTAAAATCAAACAAACAAACATTTTAGATCCAAAGTCTTGCAACCGCCAACCGCCTCGTACATCTTCCTAGTTGGTAAATCCATCAAGCCGTCTATTGTATGTCGACAATACCGATACTATCGACATCGATAAACCAGTAGGCCTCACTATCCGCGCGCAGACAGCGGTAGCGTGCACTCTGTCAGAAAGTCGACGTGAATAATTCCGGAGCGAGCAGCCGTGAGACAGACTTCAATAGCAAGACCAAGAGTCTTGTTTACGAGTTTTGAAACAAGACTGGCAAGTGAAGACAATGAAAAAATTAAGAACACGCTGGATCAAGAATGATTGGCCACAAATATGTTTGCTCTCACTAATTATTTTATTTGGTTACAAAAAAGTTTTTAGTGAAGTTAGTTATCCACCAACTTAGATCAAATATAAGAAACGTGTAGCTAACTACTCTCAACGAATATGGTCCTGTGTCCAGCATGAAAAGTAACCTTTACTTTTTTAAACTAAAACACTTATCTACAGTTTGACCGATGGTGAGCAAAAGCTGTGGCCTAAGGATACTATACCATGTTTTTAATAAGGAAAAAATGCCACCAGCCCATCCCTACAAGTCTCACCGTGCAGTCGCAAGTTCTCCTCTGAATTAATAACACAACATGGTACAGAAGTGGCGCGCGCTCGCTTTATATCTACGTATTTACGGCGCGATTCCACGCGGCCGCGCCGACACCCGCCGTACTCTGCGGACGATGTAAGGTGACCACACTTTATAAGGAAGGTATGTAGCGGGAAATGACCTTTAGTGGCAAGGTATATCAAAGAGCCTTAAGAGCCACAGTTGTTATTCTGTCACGCCTACGAAAGATGACGTCTCAGTGAGTGAGTCAGCAGATTCAAAAACATAATCGAAAACGATATATTCCCGCAGCGTCTATTCACAGTAACAGTTACTTTCGTTGTAATACTGGTACGACTGCTTCGCTTTGAGCTAAGTTGCTTGCGCGAATTTCGCTTCAGGCGCTTTAGTGATTAAATGCGAGACTCACAATTGTTAATAAAGTCTGATACAGGACACCACTGAAACAGGCGTTAGGCGGAAACCGATTGCAGAGGATGATTAAAAGAACAACAAGCAACATGTGGTCACCCTAGTTCCGCTGCCGGCTCCCTAACGACCCCTAAAGGCACATCGAGTCGAGACCCGTCAGCGGCGGCGGGTCAACTATATCCACAACACTGTTATGGTAGTTGCACTGCATACAGAACAGGCGGAGACTTGGTTAGTCCGTACTTCCGTAGATATCTACGTTTTTAGAACGTTATGAATGTAAAAATTGGCTTATCGTGGAGGCGAAATAGAAACAGCGGAACAGAAGGTTGAAATAGAGTTTCAGATATATGGCACACGAAAAACTATTTTGAATCTGGTAAGCTATTTTGAAAGCGTCCATAGGTCAGATTATAATATAATTATAGTTTTTTGTCTTAGTAAGCCAATTGTTAGCTCATGTTAGAACCTTTTACGCAGTTTGGAAATTCTCAACACCTGAATTAATCACTTCCATACGAATTTATACACTGGCATTTTACCAGAATACCATACACACCACAGATTCTTAGAATGCCCATTGCCTTGGGTCCTGTGTGGGCCATGCAAATGAGGGGTCACGGGCCGAGACCTGACCTTAACGGGAGTGTTAGCGCCACCCGCGCCGTGAAGGAAGTAACTTATGGAGCCCTTTGTGAGCGGCAAATTGGTATTTTACATGTACTGGGTTATGGGTAGTTAATAAAATGAATACAAAGATGTACCAACGTTAGTTATGTGAACTGTGGCAATGGAAATGCGAAAAACAATGCAAAACATTCCAGTACAGGCATTTTCTCTCTGCCTCTAAAAACAGTGTCGTTTTTGGTCAGAAATCTGATTCATCTATCCAGATACATAAACAACCAGGTCAGATCCAGAAGATGTGTTGGTAAGAAACAATACAACAAAGAATATTCTAAATAAAAATGTTTTCACACCAAAAGCCTAAACGAGGTAAATTACATTTCAATCTAATTTCCAAAACCATATTTTTTACAGAATATCCTAACAACGCCATAAACCAAAACCTCGCAAAAAGTTACAAAGACAAATAAATAAGACAAACATTTAACGTCAAAAATATTCAAACAGTGAAATGAGCTTTTCGCCCAAACAAAATAAAACCACAAATTCAGTCGTGCCATTAAATATACAAACGTACTGGCTTATTCATGAGACCGTTGAAAAAACACTAAATCTTCAAACGGGGTGACTCAATTACTCAGGTCCGTGGGGTTACCCTCGCGACATAGAATAAGTAGCAGTTTATATAAAAGTGTAGTTGTTTTAGAATACGTATGCGTTTGTATGAGAGTGGTACAGTTTAAAATAGCAGTTGCTATTCCTGGCTACGTAGACTAAGTAGCAGGGAATATGAAAGTGGTATAGATAAAATAGCAGTTACTTTGCGACTGATCGAGGGTCACTTACTACGGAATGTTAGGGGTTGGAGACTCAGGTCAAATAGCAATTAAGGTTTAGAGTTAAATTTATTCGAGGTTTTGGGAAACGTGCCATAAAATTTTCATATATTGTTTTAAAGTGTATAGTTTTAACACTATATACGCTTAGCAGTGTAGGAAAACATCGTTAGAATGAACAAGGAAGTACCTAGACCATGCCAACACCAAAATCTTTTGTAGGAAACGTGGAAACCAACAAAGTACCTGGGCGTTCAAAACGACGAACTTGCCTGAGCGAAGAAAATTAAATAAATAATCATAGAGGCACTGACATTTTTATAAGCCTAATATCAAACCATCCTTCTGTCGTTATAGTATGTAGGTATAATATGTATATGTGTTATATATTTATAGTTATTTACAATTATAAGTAATATGTGTTATTTGTTATTATGTATATAATATTGAATATTTTATTGTTTGTATAATATTCTCTCTTTTTTGAACACCCCATCCTTTATTTTTCTTTCGACTCCTGTCCATCCTACGGTTGCCTGGAAGAAATCGCTATTAGCGATAAGGCCGCCAGTTGTGGCACTATTTTTTAAGTCGTTTGTGTTTTTGTTTGTCTTTATTTTATTTTCAATGTGTGTTACAATAAAGAGTTTTATCTATCTATCTATCTATCAAACAGTTAATACTATTTTTCATATGTAAAACACAGGCACCAAAAGATTACATCTTCTTCTTATCGAATGAGAGTGGCCAACACTGGTGGCGAGAGATTATCAAGCCGCCCTAAGGGCCTCTGACTACAGCTTATATAAAAAAGCTTATCAGAAGCGACATGGTCTCTAGGTGGAGTGAGCAGGATAGAGTGGGCGCGTTCAAACAGGTTGAAATGTACGCCGCAAGGGTGGGGCCGGGTGACACAGCTGAAAGTTGCACAGAGCAAAATGTAGGTACCGAGCGGCAGAAAGTAGAGTATGTAGTATTTAGTATTTAATCAGTATTTACAATGATATGAATTTTTAAAGATACTTCTGTTGGGTGAGCTGCTTACCTTTGTATTTTTTTTAACCGTTAAAAGTATTCTTATCATTAATTAAAATAAAAATGTCTTAAATATCTAAGTCGGATATAAAAGTAAAATAGTTCAAATACAGTCTATATTGAAAGCTACAATTCCATCGAAATACAGATACCAGAGTAAATAGGTTTGTTATAGGCAAGCGTGCTACATCTTAGACTACAGTTCTGCTTAACATCAAGCAGGCTGTAGTCAAACGTAAGCCTATTACGTGTTAGAGATACACAGTCTAATCTCAAAATTTGTGTCAGCTCTTAGATATTACGGAAAAAGCCGATAAAACCAATTTTTATACGATTTTATTCAAACTTTTGTACATCCTAGTCTAGTTGTGCCTCTATACGTCAGATCCCTGTGTGGCCGACCTTTGGCCGTGTCGGGGCGCGGGTCGGATTCTAATCAAATTACTCGACCATCTGATTATTACCGCTCTTCCTTCCTAATGAATACGTTTAGGAGGATATTCGCCGGGCTCCGTGAGGGTTCTTTTAAATTACTGTGTCAGGGACGGAACGAAAGAAAGATTTCATTGAAGTTAGGCCGACTTAATGAAAACGTGTGTTTAGAAAAGTGTCTTCTGGCCTCTTATTATAAAGATTTGAAAAACAGCCTTTAATTTATTTCCTATACTGTGTTAAGCGACAACGCTGCTGTCAGTATCAATGGCTATATGTTCGCCGATGACAAAGAAAAGGTCTGTGAGAATACAATATCATGTATGTGGGCAATAATTGTACCATCAACCGACAGATATTCATCGATACGTCAAAAACCTACCGAGTGCCAATACAAAAACAACACATATACATCAAAAAGCAACATACAACAACAAACAAACAGTGTAAAGTCTCTAGTACAGTTCACGGCAGAGCAGCGCGGCTTTGCGTAGAGCTCACAGTGAGAGCTACGGCAGTACGTGTGTGTGTACTACTGTCTTTGTAGGTTTATTGCACGACAGGGTAGCTCAAAGCATGGATAGCAGAAACATGCGTCTTCAATGCGGTACGGTACTGTTACATGGGTCCCAGTAACCCGAAATAAATGTATTTTATTGAATTATAGCAATATTGATGATTAACACAATTTCATCAGACATAATTTTTTTTTTCATACCGAATTATAGTTCAGGCGAGCATACTTCATCCATAATGTTACCATGAGACGAGTTAGAAAACTATCACTGCACGAGTTCCATAAGGACAACTATCAGGCAAGGTAGACAAGGTGTAAAAGTTACAAAAAAAAAAATAGGGACATTGCACTCAGCGCCACACTAAGCAAACGCTTGTGTCGTGGGTACTAGATAACGGATATAATACTCATATATTTTTCTTTTGTAAATACATATGTACTTATTATACATACAAACGACCAGACTCAACACAAGTATAAATTTTAAAATTCATAAATACTTGTGTCAAGCGGGAATCAAACCCGCAACCCTAGATTATAAGGCAGAGCCACTACCAACTAAGCTAACAGGCCAGTCAAAAATAATAGTGGTAAGTTTGACAGCCGCAGTGCTAGCGGGAAGTAGGTAGTATAATGTAGTGTAGGGGTAGGTAGAGGCAACAGTGGCACCCCTCGGCTGCCGGCCGCATTGCCGCCGCGCATGCGCGCTACACGTGTACGTTTCCATTGCACGACATTTTTTTTTATTTATGGAATTAGCAACAAAATTTTCCCGATTCATCGAAAATGTTTCTTAAAGACATACGGCGAGCAACCACTTAATAAATAGACGAAATTAATCTTGTACCAGCTGAATTAAACTCTAGCTGACTAGACTCTTTCTTTAATATAAGGGTTGAAAAGGAAGCAAATTTTTAATGCATGTTAAAAATAAAACATACAGTTTCAGGTTTCTACCTACAAAACTTAGCATAAAACGCAGATTTTTATAAGGTATCAATAACCTATACATATGTATGATCATCATCATATCTACCTACTGCTGAGCGTTAGCCTCCTTACACCATACATCTACAAAAACTCAAAACCACCGTGCCGTATAAACAAAAGCGAACACACAACCCCAACGACTGGCGGATTAAAGCGCTCGTAAAAACACTGGCTATAACGTCTTGATACCTCGCTGGGAGCGCGCAAACATAGCCCCTATGTATATAGTAGTACTGGCGTTAATGCTGTAAACACATCAAGTTGTGAGACACACGACCACTCAGCCTGGAGCTCTGGCAACTAAGTGTGTGGACAGAGGTAGTGTTGTCCTTGGCAGTCTCTTTGTCGAGACTAGACTTGGTATGTCAGACTTGAAACACTCAAGTCTTTGGTATCTCGCACGATATAATTGATAAGCGAGAGTGGCTCGGCGGTTTAAGCGTCTGCTTTTTATCCTGACGAACCCAGGTTCGAAGCCAGCCTTACATAAATAACTTGTTTTTCAATTAATTTGCACTCTCTTAACGGTGAAGAAAACATCGTGAGGAAGCCGACATGTTTGAGGACCACAATACCACAGGATATGTGTCTTCCCTGGAAGGACCTGGGCGCCCACCACGATGTATCTGTCCAAGAGAACTCCCCTAACGAATTAACTTTGTTGGAGTCTCGACCCTCGCTTATGAGGACATAGGTACGACTCAAAGAAAGAGTTAAATGGACTCAAGTCTCAAGTTTACATTATTAACTGTGTGCCACCCCTCAATCCAAGAAAAGGGTGGGTATATTTTTCATGATACACGTTCCATGGAAATCAGGCGTCACGCTCGGCAGAATGGGCCCGATTTACCATATTATTGGAGATAGCAATATAAAAGATGGCGAAGGGATGCCAAATGAAGTCTCGTTAACATAAGCAATAAGCATTAGTCAAACGTTCATTGCTCCGGATTCGATAGCTTTTTACAAGGTTTTGTGACCTTTGTTCTGTATTGTAGTACAGTACCTTAAGCATCGATACACAAGCAATTCTGTAAATGATTCTTTTTATTCTGCATTCCGTTAGCCAAAAGCAGCGAGTACAAATAAAAAGGGTCTTATTGCCTGAGGCGCAAAGGAAATAACTAAGTTTTTGACAAACTCTATTACCTATTACGAACTGCTTAGGCATTTGAGAAAAGAAACATTTTAACGACTATTAATATAAAGAATAGCTGAGAATCACTTTGAATATTGCTTTTGTTTTTGTGCTAGGTACACTGAACGCTGGATAGGTTTCGTTTCGACGACATGATAAAACATCACGTTCAAGAGATATTCAATAAAAATAAGGACAATAATCTGGAGCGTTCCTTTTTGGCAGTCTGCCTTATTATAGCTACGGAATATTGAATTGATTTACCATCCCACAATATTAGAAAAACGATTTGCTTGTTATGTTTGCGGTTACATAGAAGTCGGTAATGGTTTAGCATTTAACACTCCCTGTGTTTGATTTGGTGTTCGTTTTCATAGGTCGGTTGCACACATATACGAGTACATATATCATAGTAGATATATGTATTTTTTTAATTAACTAGTGACATTCTGTGATTTTACTCGACCTATACAAACTATTCATACGGAAACGAGATGTTATCCAAATAGATTCTTCGGAGCGGGAACACGAAAAGAAACATTTGATACGATACGCGTGTTTTAAAATTAAACGATACGACTGCTTATTACGGTGATGTAATGTAGACAAGGACATCCTATGGTTGAATTGAAGATAGGAAAAAAAAACAACAATAAACAAAAAGTAATGAAGCAAATACCAACGTGATACGAGTAAGTTGAATTGGTTGTTGTCGGCTGTTTGTCTAGTACGGCGGTCGTTAAGCAATGTCAGAGGCCCTTAGGGCGGCTTGATAAACTCTCGACACCACATTTGGCCACTCTCATTCGATAGGAAGAAGAAGTTTGATTGGTTTCACTTAATTAGATAGTAGGCAGAATTTGTTAGTTTGTTTATTAAAAGCTAACTTTCATCACTATCATAAAAAGAGCGTAATTTCCACAAACCTCTGCAGCCAAGAAACTAAGTTTATAAATTACCAGCACAGTTGCTCATATACATAATATTAGCTTATAGACACACTAAATAACATAAATTTTAATTTGAAGAAGCCAAATACAAAAAAAAACATATGATTTCCTGTACTAACAGTGCCGGTCAACGTTACTTCGTCTTTGACTACGGAATACGTCGGAAACGTAGGAACAAGTTATCGATACAAAGTCGCATCCCTACCTCTGCTGGGAGTTCCGCTGAATTAGAGTGCATGACAAACTTAAGGACTGCTTTGAGGAGAGCGGAAACAATTTCAGGAGATAGCAATATTGTAGTATTTGAGAAAGAATTGTATGGATACGTGAAGTTTAGATTTGGTAAAAAGGCGTTGCGGGAATTGGTCATATTAATAATAATGTTGATGTAGATATAGACAGTATGTAGTCTGGTCGCGAAGAAATAAGAATTTAGATTTTAAATGGCAGCGCATAAGCATAAAAAATAATTTTACCTCTTTACATTTTATTTTTACTAAATATTATATGAGGGCGAGGAAATTTTTGTATGAAACAGCTGATTTATATGGTACTCTCCCTCGGGATGAGACCTAGCACTTTTATAGATACCACACTGGGATGCTGGTATGCTGTTTTTTTGGATATGCTTATCCAAAAAAACGTAAGTAACACAAAAGCATATTGCTTGCACATACTAAAGTAAACATTTTGCGTTAGATACCAGCATCCCAGTGTAGTATCTATAAAAGTGCTAGGTCTCATCCCGAGGGAGAGTACCGACGACATTCCTCGATCGAGTTTTAACGTTGTAAACTACTCTGATCCCTCGGGACTTGTGTCTGCTGATATAGTTGGTAATAGGAAGGAAATTATATTAAAATTGATATATTGTGATGTTATGATGAGATTTTAAAGAAAAAAGTGGCGCTTCATGAGATCTAACTTATTTTCCATGGTGCTAGTCATGGCGAAACCACCTATATATTTTGGTGGGGTTTTTTTATATCGATAAAAAATATTATGTTAAAAATACCAATAACCATAAGTTTGTGCTTTTAATGAGTACAATATAACATACTAATTAATTAATTAAAACCTTACTTTTCAACCCAAGACAAAAAGAGGGTTGTTACAAGTTTTACGAGTCGTGTGTATATTTTTAAAAGTCTATTGAAAACCATGTAACACCATGTAACCATGTAAAATCATACTAATTAATTAAAACCTTACTTTTCAACCCCCGTTAAAAAGAGGGTTGTTACAAGTTTGTCGCTTATTTTATTGAAAACCATGCAAGAAGTCTGACTAGATAGATAGGCCTACTATACCCCGGAGGGTGCAAATTGCTTCACCCCAACACCAGTGGCTGAGAGTTCCAACACACGCAACCACTAATAGAGTCGTCACTGCCATGTCTTACTGCAACCTACTCGACTTTTTACTCTAGTACTAGAGACAGATTTAAAAGATAGCGAGCAACTTTACATCATTAAAGTTGACGTTTGATCTTCTTCGTAATACGTTAAATAATATCTTAAGATTGGTTAATTTTATTTTCTACTACGATTGATTTACACTTGACCAAATATTACCAGATAGTAGGCCGTAATTGTGGTCTAAGGAGAAACGTATTCTCCCAATAAAAAACGGTTCACTTTCGGTTTACGCAAAATCCTACAAAGCCAAGTGTTAGCCGGTTGTTACAAATTTTATTGAAATTTTACTATCTAAATAAACACAAAATAACTTTAAATTATCATCATCATCCACAGCCCTTGGGATCTCAAAGCTGGGTATAGACCTCCCCTTGTATGTGCCATCAGCGTCGTTCTTGTGCAGAGGAGTTAAAGCAGTCGTTTAAAATAAAACTTGAGTTTTTAATACCTAAACGACATTAAAATCCATTTAAAAACTAAACAATGTACCGAACAAATGCCACCAAAAATACACGTCACACCTCCCTATACATTCTACATGGTATTACGTAAGAAAGACAAAATTCAAACAGTCCCACGTCGGGCGCCATTATTGGTGCAGTCACGAACACGTCATAACTGTTGCACTCGCGTCCGAGGGCGGAGCTTTGTGCTTACTGGACTTATACATGGCTTCTTGAGCAAGAGAGGGAATGTTTGGTATTTTGTAGATACTTTAAAAAGAATGAAAGTGAAAATTGCTCTTACGATATGCCCTTACCGACCTTCGGTGGGGGCACCTCAAGAAGAGAAAAAGGAGATACTTTAACATGCAGTATCCCGTGACATATATATGCGTGACTTGAAATGCATGGCTTTATATATGTGTGTGTGTGTGTGTGTGTGTAAGGGAATTCTTGGTCTTTCCCAGGTATCTTAACGAGCAGTATGCCGTGATTTCACATAAACATTTTGTATAGAAAGAAACAAGTAAACGAAACAGCTCGAATTAAAAGAGTCGTTCGGGATAAATAACAAAGCTCTGCGATCACCTGCATTTAGATAAGATCAGCCCCTAAACAAACCATTCAAAATATATTTTTTGTAAAATAAAGTACTTCTGCCTCTTATATAAAAAAAAACTGTGTTCTTCCAGGAGTAATCACTTAAGATAACTATACTTCTCCCTACATATCCTAGCAACCCTACATGCCAACAACAAGCCTCACACAAGCCCCTCTCCCCGCGCTGGGAGCTAGCCCCCCTCAAGTGCCGCCTCCACCGCTGCAGTGCAACTTGTGACGTGTAATAGGAACGCTAACGTATCCTGTGCACTGCACAGGATTATTTATATTATTACTATAGTACGTAAGATTCCACATTTTTTTTAATATTAAGTTTATTTTGTTATTCAGTCTACATGACTGAATATCCTACACCCACATCTATGCACTCTGCAAGGTGATATTTTGATATATTTATTTACATGGGATAGGTTAACGTTTGACTAGCGCCTGCCTGATGTTAAGCATATTTGTAAGATTTATTTCATAAGGCATGGGAAAAGTTTCTTTAACTGTGGGGTGGAGACGTTGTGAATCGAAAAATGGCTTATGTTAACTGTACTACGGTGATGGGGTGCGTTAGTCCATTAAGTAATAACACACGTGCTGCTTTAAAACAAAGATTAGATAAGTTAAGCAATTGATACCTTACAATACAAGGATATTATATATCTAAGTTCAAATTACCTTTTAATACGGTATCTACAAGCTGCGGTCTGCTACATGTAATAGAAGCTCAAACTGCAGCGTGTGTATCCGGTGTCGTATTACCATTGTACGGAACTCCAACCTGCGACTGGTGGTGTGAGCAACTTGCATCATTATATCGCGTACCAACTTGCGAATATGCGGAATGAAGAGGCAAATACTGTTTGTGGTTGATGAAAGTTTACAATTTAATTTACATATAGAGAACATGGTATAAATAAATCATAAATATTTGCAGTTTATGTCACTGGGTGCAAAATTCACAATTTCAGACGTTTAAATCTGTAAGTAAGTCTCCGAGTAATGTCTATTAGACACATGGTCACGTAATTTTCGCTTGTCAAAAAATAAGCCACACACAAGTATTAAATAATTGACAGAATTAAAGTCGCATCAAAATGAAGTAGCTCTTTAACACTCCACCAGCGAGAAAGATTGTCGAAGATTAGCAAACGAAATAGCGAACAAATCGACACATTTATTGTCTTCCCGAGCGACGCAGGGGGATTAATGTAAGGTGATACAGTAAGCGACATTTTGTGTATACGTGTTTTTTCTTCACAATAGCGATGATTTAGTAAGTTCTTTTTGTTTTAATGTTAAAAAACAAACATTAATCTTTATTTTTTCTCAACATTTATATTTGTAGTAAAACTTCGCTATTCACTCTCACTCTACCCGACGCTGACCTATTTTGCATAGATTTCACTGTCACTCTAGACCGACCTTTCGCTAGTATCCAGCCACAAATGGCTTTCCAATAACCCCGGTAGCTTTGTCGCCCTTTTCTTTTAGGCACAACAATGTAAGCATGTTCTTCTGTAGATCATGTCTTCTCTTTTGAACAGAGGATGCGTTAATTAGAGTGGCTAAAAGTAAACTCATACTGAATTTAGAAATATATAGTAAATCCGCTATTCTCTGTCACTTCAACCCAACCTTTCGTCAGTACCCCGCCACAAATGGCTTTCCAATAACCCCGGCAGCTTTGTCGCCCGCGTCGCGTCGAGAGCGGCGCAAATTAGTCTCTTCTTTTGTAGAACGCCTTTGCACAGCCGTTCCGAGCTAATTACGTTTACGATTGGAAGCGGCAGAATCGGACGGTATTTCTTTATAGATTTTATAGGTTTTCTTCTAAGTCAGACATTTGACTACAAGTTCATCTGAAGTGACACCCGTACGAGCAACCTGTGGCCCAAAGTGGAACATACATACCTGTGTTTTGAGCTTAGGATAGAGAGACAGAGAAAAGAAGAAGAATCTCTCTCATCTCTGGTATGTTTATGGTTTTGTGGTACCTAGACAATACTAGAGCAATGTAAGCTAAATACATTGTATACATACGTGAGTACACTATGTGAAAAACTTCTGAGCTTGGATGTCCGCGCAAGACCCGGCACCCAAAAATTCAACTGTAGTATTTCACGGTCCATTCTTTTAACAAACAACAAATAACTTGCTTTCTTACAATTCCTTTTGCAGGGAAAAGAAGTGTTGAGTATAAATCGTCTAACACAAATCATAAAGCAAATTTTCCAACTACCCCCAAAAATCAAGATATAACACTTGCAAGTCTAACAGTGGAATTAGCCCATAAAACGCGCTAAAGCCTTACTAAATCAGCCTACTTAGAACATGTTTAAGGCGCTAACTCCGTTGGCAAGAAGCGAGGGCTTTTTCTCGTCTTGACTGAGTGCCAACCAGCTTTGCAGTTATATTGTTAATCTCGCTTTAACTAGAATTTCTGTACGGATGTTGGCACAAAGCGAAGGCTCTTTTAGAACCGCATTATGAGTAAATGACTAGGCATTTTTGGTTATTTAGTTTTTATGCGAATCATATTTTTATATTAGTCGCCATCGTAGATCTTGGTTAAAGTGTGGAAGAGACAAAACGATGATTTTTTAATACAACTCTTCTTAGTGATATTGCGTATACTTATAGGACTTTTCGTTACATACTTCTCTACTGTATACTACAGATTTTCATTATAAAGATGAAGATAACTTTATTGATCAAAAACTTACGATTTCAATAGAATTTTGTTCGCTACACTCCACACTAGGATGAATATACATGTTTTATTACCATTTATATTTTGCATTTGGAGAGTTTTAACCATGTTAGGGCTCTGCCATTGTTAAACAGCCTGTAGCCAAACAAAGGACTTCGATATCTAGAATTGAGGATATGAAATCACTTCCTAGTAAGCATTACACAGTTTCATAGAACCGGGTGAGGACGATGCGATACATTGATGCTTCTGATCGATAACGCTTCCCTTGTTCATTGACTGTGGTGTAAGTAACTAGCGACGTATGCTTCATAGTTAACATGGAAAGAAAAAGAAAGTTTTTTTTTTTCAAATCAAAAACAATCGATAAATCGAAAGTTTAAAAAAAAACATAACTTAACTGTCTCATGTTGTACAATAGTCTGCCTGATTTTAAGCAATGCTAGCCTAAGTGTAAGCAAGAACGCTAACGTAGATGTAATCTGTTCTCGAAGAAATTTTATCAATCTGGCTTTAGGACCTGTATAAGAAAACAGAAGCAGAGGGTAAACGAATTCAACAGCCCTTACTACAAAAAAACCAGTCACATATTTATTTTCTTTTCAAAATTTTCATTCTCTTTGTCTGTCGTAGAGACTTCCTACTCGCTGGTTTCTCCTACCTCGCACCACGCCAAAAACAATCTACGCGAAATACCAATATGTTATGGTATTCTCGGCTTCCCCCGATCATACAAACGGCGACCGCATCTCCCATAGGTCATAACAACATCGCACCCTACCACACATACAAAACAGATTTTAGACTCTATTCATATGGCACTAGAGCTTGATTTACCGTGACTCTTGGGATTACATTTCATTGTTACTTAGTGTAACTTTGTCAAGATGGAATGTGAGCCGTATTGTAGAAATAGTAAGGTTTATTTTAGCTTGTGTTGCAAGTTTGTTTGAATGTTACTAAGTGGCATGTCAACGCTGCAAATGCGTTGCAGATATTGGATGTGATGTCGAGTTATCTAATTTGAAGGCTGACGGTATATTAGGTACAGGTGCAGACATTGTTGTATGTAATGAATTCTATGTATGTATTATGTTTCATTTGCTTTGTGTATAGGAGAGATGTGGACAAGTATACATAGACTGAACGTTTTTAATGTATAATAGTAAGTATGTATTGAAATAAATAATTCACAAGGTAGATAATTAATAAATTTTATATTGAACGGAATAACGAATGAATAAAATGCGACAAAAATACATTCATGAAATTCGCGAGATGAATAAGAAGTATGTACAGTACATATGTAGGTATATCAAAATCCGTGGGTTCTGTACGTGGTCCGTAGTATCTATCTAGTCTACAAAATCAACCTACCAATTGAGAAAGAAAAGGCTGTATAGTATTTTCTTTATAGCCTTATTGATGAATCTATCCATTTTATTTTTAAACTCCGGTTGAATGAAACACAAAAGGTGTTGTGTTAAAACCGGCGAAAACCCACCGTCTTCCAATAAACGCGCAAACTCCCGAGGGAGTACCAAACGTACTTTATACTCGACTAAGATGGGTAAGACGCCCCCTCAAGGAGGGTCGAAATACACTACACAATATAAAATAAAAGTGTTATAAAATAAATTATAATTCGAACACAAAATCTTTCAATGCGTACATTCTCAAAAATATGTGTATTTACCATACCTCAAAAATCATTGATTGAAACTATACTGTTCCAAAGCTTGGGTCAAAAACAATTATTTTGTTTTTAGCTGTGGTATTAGATACTTCAGTTTTCAATAGATGCGTAGACAGGACAACATCAATACAAACACTTGAACGCGATAAAACACGAGTACCTAGAACCCTAAATAGATCTTCAAATCGAATTAAAACTATCACATAAAGACTTTTTCTTATCATCATCATTATTTGCAGTGGATTTTTGGCCA
This sequence comes from Macaria liturata, assembly GCA_964023185.1. Taxonomy (NCBI): domain Eukaryota; kingdom Metazoa; phylum Arthropoda; class Insecta; order Lepidoptera; family Geometridae; genus Macaria; species Macaria liturata. The sequence goes on along the minus strand of OZ026814.1, from coordinate 11,359,816 downwards.
ACTGCTGACGTTGCTCCAAACGTAGGCCAATCTATCAATCTGTCATTTTTTTTTTAACTTGAACGGGTTTGCACTTCGCCATAGTTTACCTGATAGCAAGCAAGGCTATGGCCTAAGATGGAGCGTGCTTACCCGATAAGAACCGATTCACTCTCGCTTTGAAGATCGCTGGATTATAGTGCGTGGGGAACAGAGTCAGGCAGGAAGTTCCACAACCTCAATATCCGAGGACATGTGTCTTCCGTGGTAGGACCTGGGCGCCCACCACCAGGTATCTGCACAAGAGAACTCCCCTAACGAACTAATTCTACAGGGGAGTCACGACGCTCAGTCATGAGGAAATACGACTCAAAGAGAGAGAGAGAGAGACGTAACTAGAAAAAAAAGAACATATGATTTGATATTCTTACACATAGGCAGCATGCTTGTAAAGGACTGGATATATTTAAAAGTCGTATAAACAGACCATCCTAGTGTATTTCCAGTACGTGAAGTGAGTCGGGGGCGCGCGGTCGCTCCGTAACAGATACCCTCTTGCACTTAAGCGGGGATTGAGTTACCGCCTCCCTGGGGGGACAGATTAGGGAAGGGATAGATGGGACAGTGGGAGAAATGTGGCTAATTTTGGACAAAACTTTGAAAGTAAATAGAAAAATATTAAACGCAAGTCAACTCGTCTGTCGCTATTTTTCCTGATTGATAAAGTAATACTATTATGTATATACCTACAGGAATAATAAGTTGTAAGTATTGATGTATCGACCATGACCTCCCCCAAAATATTTTCTAATCATAGTGCAGCATGCCATTTGACAATTTGTCAAACTAAAATATTCTGATGTGAAAACCAATATTTATACATAATTTGTAAAAACGATGACTTATTTAGCCATTAAGAAAAACCGAATCATTGTATATTTAAAGTACAATTGAAAACATATCAGTGGTTCCAGCTCATATTCTCATTTATCAATAAACTTTAAAAAATATCGACTGCCTCACAGAAGCTCTAAAAACGTAGGTAATAAGTAACCTTTACTCTTTGTGGGTCGGTTTAAAAAGCGCCGCGTCTACAGGTGGTTCTACCCGGGAGGGGGGAGGACAAATATAGATGTACAGATTGTGTTGCTGTACTAGATTACTGCTATGTAGATACAGTAAGGAATGGATGGGAAAATGTATACTTACCGCAAAAACCCTGATAACAAAATTACTTTCGGGAAAAAACTGTCAGGGAAAAAATATTCCTTCTTTGTATGTAATTAAAATGAAAATTATGATGTGATGATATGATTAAAATTTGCAGGTAAAGACTGCCAATTAAATAAACACTGGGAAATATTTCAGAATCGATCTAACAATGCTGGAATTATGAGGAAATACAACATAACAAAAATCTGTTTAAATATTTACAAAAAATCATATCTTTTTTTTATTAAAAGGTGATTTAAAAGTTTTAAGAGATAAAAATAAAAGTGTCACAACAATATCAGAAAAAACATTCTAATACAGTATCTATAGTTGTATCAAGTAATCAGTGTCCTATACCGAGCTTAATGTTCCCGTTTCTCCGCCGACGGGCACTCCTGCTTCAATGAAAGCGTGTTTTTACTCCCACCAATAAAGACTTATACAGGGTTACTGCTATCTGAGCAAATGAACATGTCATAACTATTTCGTACAAGTTACTAGCTTATTTTAAACAACTCATTTGTCCATAAATGATTTCGAATAAAAAGTGACAACAACAACTTTAACAATTTATCATCATCACTAGCTTGTACTACCCACTGCTGAGCACAGTCTTCTCTTCTAGTACGCCTACTAAAACGCTTCATCTATACATACATACCTAATATATTCTTTTTCATCAAAATTAGCAAGGATTGAAAGACAAAATTTGTAGGTACATATATGTAAGAGAATTTAAATTTAGTACTAAAGGCTTTCAAAAGACCTCTGACAAAACAAAGTTTACAAAGAAATCGACCTTTTACCATTTTTACCCTGTATTTATACAAAAAGGACTTATCTTGGCCCGAGATTGGATTTGCAGGTAAATTTACGGATAAAAATATAACCTTTCACTCGATACAGGGAAAATTGTACAGAAACAGATAACGGAGGATACATAATAATGTGAATAGAAAAATACGCAGAAAATAACATTAAACGTTATTGATTTAAAACATCTTTTATACTAAGAAAAACACTTACATGTTCTTAGAAGATTTCCTGTTTACTCAGTGATTCTGTTTACTTGTTTCAGTGAAGTTATAACCATATTCGATTGGATACAACAACATGTACAGATCTTGAAATAATATGTTAGATCGTATAGATGGCGCCATCAGCCGCTTAGTCTGAAGTGTTTGGAATGAGTGTGGATTTTCGCGCCTGGCTGTTAGTACACCGTACAGCCTAGCGGTTAAGGCATTCTGACGATAGCAGAAATACGCAGATTCGAATCCTGCCGGTCGTGATTATTTTTATAATCAATAGTGCGGGGGAGCCACGCCCCTCATTCATGAGGAGTACATACTTGTATAGGGCTTGTCGAACTTGGCAACTATATATGCCAAGACTCCTAGATTGTAGAGTGTGTTGCGGGGGAGTCACGCCCCTCAGTAATGAGTACATACCTGTATCTGGCTTGTCTATCTTGGCGGGCGGTAGGCGGCGGTCGAGCGCGGGGGGCGCGCCCGCCTTCGGACTGTTCCGCTTCGAAGAGCTGCGAGATATCACTATTGATTGAGGTATCTGCGGAAACAAAAAACATCAAATATTAAAATAATATATTTTTGACGTTTTATCTAAAATATTTATTCAAAACAACCACCAACAAAACACATAGGGAATTAAGAAAAACTAATTAAAAGCTAAACCTTATGATCAACTTAAAACAATTATAAATTAACAACTATACAATCTAAGATATGTGTACCTTACAAATAATATACTAAACTTATATCGGAATAAATAATAAAATAATAATACAATAAAAGAAAAAACGTGAATTCTAGAGCGCATTTCGGTAAAGTAACACAAATAATATGAAATAGAAATAACGTAGTCGGGCTTCGACCAATAATTATTGATCGAAGTAGTCGGGATAAACTTTAGTTGCTTGCCTATTCTGTCAGGTTGCTGATAATTTTTATGTAGGCGTTACAGGGAAGTCTTTTTTTGCTTATTTTCCAGAGTAAGGTAAACCGTTTCTTAGTTAAAAAAATACATGTGATTTCTTCGGTCAGATCTACAATTAATTAAATAAAGTAGAAATGAACAGCATTATCGGCAATGCCATTTATTAAATTTCATCAAAAAGTAGCATTCCACTTGAGTCCTTTCTTGGTTCAGATGGCAAGTCAAACTGTCTCGACTATTTGTTGTTAGTCAGACAGTCATTATGGTCAGTTTGTATAGAAATGACGCACGAGAGATTTCATGTCATGTCATGCTGGCTCTATAAGGTAACTAGTGGGTGTGCTCGGGGCTTCGCTTGCATTAAGAAATAAAACTCGCATCCTCTATTCCACCCCTTTAAAAGTGGTATTTCCAAAAATTCTTTCTTAGCGGATGCCTACGTCATAACATCTACCTGCATGCCAGATTTCAACCCGATCCGTCCAGTGGTTTGGGCTATGCGTTGATGTCAGTCACCTTTGAATTTATATATTTGGATGACTATCATATGAAGAATAGAAGCAACGTAGCTAAGTGGTAGGCTCTAGTGTAATGTATGACCTAGGCATTCGCTAAGGAAATTCCACTTGTAAAGGGGTGAAATAGGGGATGCAAGTTTTACTTCTTAATGCTAGCGAACCCACTAGTTAGTTATAAAACTAATATAGGTACATAATAATATGTATGTGGTAGGCTCTAGTGTAACGTGTACCAGCTTGTCGGAGCGGTCCCCGGAGGGCAGGCGCGCGATGGTGACGTCGGCGGAGTCCTCGGGCGGCGGCGGCTGCTGCAGCCAGTTGTACTCGCGCTTGTCCACCGGCACGCCGCGCCGCGAGTAGTCCTGCGCCTGCGTCCTGGTAACACGGTACATACGTACATTTTTATTTATTTATATTGTATTGTTATTTTTTATTTATTTATATTGTATAATCGAATTTGTCGTTTGTTTAAACTATGATTCTTGAATTACCGTTGACTTAATATTAATAATTGACCTATAATTATGAATTAATGTATTGTATAAAGAAAATAACAATAAATAATTCGGGACACGACAAAGCGCCACAAACATATAAACATATACAGTAGATATTTAGCGTCCGTAGCTCAGCTGGCGGAGGCAATCGCATGCGATTACAAATGTTAAGCAAAGGTCGACGCGGTCAGTACGCGGATGGGTGACCGAAAAGTGTCATTCCATTTTGGGCGCTTCCGTGGGTCGGGTGACACGTTAAATTGTAGGTCACAACTGTTTGTACGGCAGTCGTTAAGACATGTCGGAGGCCCTTAGGGAGGCTTGATAAACTAAAAATTGAATCTAATCAATAAAGCATTGGCTTACCTTAAACTTTCATAACAGTCTAAACATACTACGGCATAGTCGCCATTTTCTAATAATAATGAATTTTCAGTCCGCCTTTGCACTAAGAATGGGAATTCCTGTAACAAAACATAAGAAATTCATGAATTATTTTACATAATAACATCATATTATAGGCTCAAAGGAGGTTTAGATTAGTATTATTTGACCATTACAAATACTTTTAAATAAAAATACATTTCTGTTAACAAATATCCACAACATTAAGGCTTGTCACAGTGGATAATCCTTGGAAGGGTGACCAAAACGCACAAAAAAACCATTGCAATTAGGCGCCTCCGCGGGTCGGATGACACGTCAAATTGCAGGTCACCGCTTTTTGTCATAGTACGGCAATCACTAGATGGCGTTTATACTAGTTAAGCGTCAAACGTTCCAGGTCATTGGCAAATGTTAACTTCTTAAGCCATATCAGAGGCCTCAAAGAGTACATACCACAGACACGGTTTACAAAAACTGGCCTTTTGAAAACTGTGACATCAGACCAAATGTTATATTTTTTTAACACGAAATAGACTTGCTTACGTTTGCCTATAGCCTGCCTGATGTTAAGAACCACTTTAGTCTAAGATGTATAGATAGATAGATAAAACTCTTTATTGTAACACACATTGAAAAAAAAAAGACAAACAGAAACACAAAAGACTTAAAAAATAGTTCCACAACTGGCGGCCTTATCGCTAATAGCATATAGTAGTAATACAAGCACATAGTTTGATAGGTAGCGCCCGCACTCGCTTCCTGTAGGTCTTGAGTTATTTAGCTTCCAATTAAATTGTAGGTCCCGGCTGTTTGTCTAGTACGGCAGTCGTAAAGCCATGTCAGAGGCCCTTAGGGCGGCTTGATAAACTCTCGACACCAGAGTTGGCCACTCTCATTCGATAAGAAGAAGAATACTAAATAGGTATAAAGCACATACCTTGATAGGCAGCGCCCGCACCCGCTTCCTGTAGGTCTTGATCCCGCACAGGTGGCAGTGGTAGTCGTGCGTGTTGTACGTCCGCCGCTCCGCAGCCACCGAGCCCATAGACTCGTAGCTACACACAAATATAAAAGATTTTATTCTCTTTAACAAGCCTTATTTAATACAGTTTTTGAATGAATTAATAACTGAATTTCATCATCATCAGCCTAATGGTACCCACTGCAGGGTATAAGCCTCCTCCCTCTTACGCCAATACTCCCTGTCTTGCGCTGTTTTTGCCCAGATGTTTCCTTGTAACTTTCTAATATCATCCAGCCACCGTTGCACAGGTCTTCCTACACTTCGCTTACCTAGCCGTGGGTACCATTCAGTTAATGCATTTATTGTACAGTACAGATGTTGAATAATGCTAATAGAATAGACGTTTTACATTTAGCACTCTAGTTTTTACCTTGTCAGGTTTACAGACATAAGATAACTGATTGAATTAAAAGAATCCGTCAATATAACATTTTAAAAAGAAAAATCATATTATAGCTAACGTCAAAAGTTATAACATGTTTCATAATTTATGATATAATAATAATGTCTGAAATGTTTGTGTGGCAATTCGAATTTTGTGAAGGTATATTTAAAAAAAATGTTGGTTAGCTTTATGTTGTAGATACTCGTACTCGTATCTGCATATACTGCAAATAAAATAACAATTTCGCTTTCAACATTTTCATGTGAACGAAAATTACCTACATCTTTTCAGGAGAGAGTTCTTGGGTTCAAGAGGGAAGGGCAAAAACTACGCAAGTGTAACAGCACAAGACAACAACAGTCAGTTTGTGTCAGGACAAGAACAAAAAGCGTAAATATTTTTTTCATGATTTTCAATGTTTTTGGATGTAACCTAAATCTCGCTCTCTATCTAATAGAGAATTCTATCAATATCCGAGGACATGTGTCTTCCGTGGAAGGACCTGGGCGCCCACCACCAGGTATCTGCACATGAGAACTCCTCAAACGAATTAATTCTGCGGGGAGTCACGACCCTCAGTCATGAGGAAATACAACTCAAAGAAAGTGATCTAAAAGAGTTTATCCTTATCCTCATACACAACCAAAGACATTCAAACACACTCACACTCAGGCTTTCAGCGTGGATATAACTGTAAAATATATATACTCACCGTCTCCACTGACTGAGCAGGGAGTGGTAACAGAAGGTACAGACTAGAGCTGAGTTGTCGTCTCGCAGCTGCTCTGCGTTCGGATGACTCTGGAAAACAATGAATTCACTGTTCAAACATACGTCCAATATTGAACCACACATAGTCAACAAGACCTACTTTTTTCTTAATTTTATGGCCTAATAATTTATACCTACTTTATGCATCTTACAGAAAATAAATCAGACACTCATTCGGGTTTAGCTTGAAGACATTTTTTTAAAGTAATATAGCAGATTTGTCGGTATTGTCGGTAGTCGAAGACCACTATTTTCTCTCTTCTGGCTGGCTAAATTGGATCAACTGAATGCACAAAACCTCTAGCATGTTGATAGTCACGGAATTAAATTTACATTTATAATGACAAATAATGTTAACTATCCCAATACTAAAAGAATTTCGGTCGTTGGCCTGCGTAGGTATTTGTCTCTGACTCATGTCAGTGTGAAATCGTGCGAGATCGTAACAACAACTCGTTTCCACGAAAATGACAGACATGCATACATAGGTCAATGTCCGAAATTCTCCCTATATCACTCGTGAAGTGTACCTGGTGCGTGAGCAGACAGGGGAAGTAGGGCGCGTTCCCCTGCGGCTGCCCGTACAGGATGCGCGCCAGCGTGAAGTCCGAGTGCAGCCCGCACAGGAAGCAGTAGATTGACGTACACGCTGCGATACGAACAAGATAACAATTACTTTAAATACAATGATTCTTCATATCCAATTTTAATATTAAAACTTTCGTGAGACATTTTGTGAGACAAACACATGTCAGAGCATGTACTCGTATGTATGTATGAACATAAATACTTAATGTGTCGGTCTTCAAGTCGAGAGTAAACCAGTTTCTTCTAGGCAAGCGCGCTAGATCGTAGATTATAACGTTGCTTAACATCAGGCAAGTTGTAGTCAAGCGTGAGCCTATCTCATGTAAAAAAAATATGATAGATACATATGTCGGGCTCGGAGCTAATGAGACTCCACTACCGACTAAAACCTGCCACGGTGTCCCTTCGTCTTGCATAGGGCAGGTTTCGCGGGCAAGCGAGCAGTACTCCTCCGCAATTCCCGCTCACTGAGCACAAGCCTACTCTCTTTTACGCCAATAATCCCTGTGTTAGACAGTACTTGACCAGATGTTTACTTCAAGCTATTGCAGTGTAATATGTATAATACTGACCACTATTGCTGGCCACGGTCCGGTCGGAGGTGGTTGAGGGCGGCGTGGGGATCACTCGCTCGCCGTTCAGGGACGAGTTGGACGGCAGCGGGGACGGGATGTTGTATCTGCAACCATACGAGACACATTATACATATAGTATTACTAGTGGGTGCTCGCGGCTTCGCTCGCATTAAGAAGTAAAACTTGCATCCCCTATTTCACCCCTTCAAGTGGCATTTCCAAAAATCCTTTCTTAGCTGATGCCTACGTCATAACATCTACCTTCATTCCAAATTTCAGCTCAATCCGTCCTGGGTGTTTGGGCTGTGCGTTGATAGATCACTATATCAGTCAGTCAGTTTATAGTCCGTCACCTTTGAGTTTTATATTATACATACTAGTATACTGCCGCGAGAGGTCTCTCGAAGCGCACGCAGGCCAGCACATAACCACCGGGCACGGGACGTTACGTGTCATCTTTACAGGTGACATTTGACATCTAGACTAACATCAAGTGTCACACTTGACATGTATCCTAGTCTCCATATACATTACCTGCGATGCTCGAGCGGCACCCGCTCCGCGTCCATGAGCTCCCACTGCCGGGCCAGGTGGCGCACGCAGCGCACGCAGGCCAGCACGCGGCCGCCGCGCGGCGCCGCGCCCGCCAGGCACGGGAAGTGCATGGCGTGCGAGTTCATGTACTCCGCGGTGGTGGACAGCCACTCCATGGACTGCTGCGGGAACAGCCCGCAGCACACGTAGCATCTGAAACATGATACAGTATATTGTTACCGACATCATACATAATAAACATATAATATGAAAACAAACATGAAGTTGTCCTGAAAATGGACAACACAACACAGTATATTGTTACCGACGTCGTATATAAACATGAAATCCAACATGACATTGTCCTGAAAAGATCAGATAAACGACAGTATGTTGATTTTCACATTGATTTATGCAGTATATTATTTCTCTACGACACGTTTTCGATCCCGCGTGTTTCGCCAATCTGACAGTGACACTTGACAATTACAGTAATTTTTTTTATAAACATCGTTACAGAAAGGCCAAAGAAGACGCCATATATGCCCAAACATTAAGTCCAACGTTGGAGATTCTTTGAAATAGTGCAGAGGACCAAATGGATGCATATTGCATACACTATAACTACGTGACGACCGCACTCTTTTAGAAGCAAATCGATCACGTTAAATACGTCTGTGGACGTGGCTGAAGTTTGATATTCAAAGGGGGATAAAATTTCACATTGACGGTAAATTAAGTTTACAACATGTATGGTTTCTTGATAATTAATCATTTGAGAGGTAATACCAATACATCACCCACCTGTACAGTCCCATTCCATTCTCCCCGGACACGATCTGCGAGGGGCTAGCGGCGAGCGCGCTGGACGGCCGCTTGCTCGCAGACGACGCGCTCGAGCATTTTATATCGTACGGCTTAAACCTGCAATATAGAGAAAAATATAATATGAGTATTTATAAGAACAAGGGAAAGTACAAATAAGTTAATTTAAAAGCAGGCAACTTTGGTATTAAAAGAAATAAAATAGATATAATAGAAATAAGCAAAAACGTCAATTATAAAATGTAACGCCATAGTGACACTTGTGGGTCAAATTCTTTAGTCTTGGCTCCATCCGGGTGACGAAAAATACATAAAAAATCTGGTATTTAGTGGAGTGGTGAATTTAGTAACTTGGATCATAAATCGGTCAATTTTTGCAGTGTGCACACACTTTACCAAAATAACTAACTGATAAAAATCCAACAAAATGACAACTTTGCGACGACGCATGATTTTCTGAAGAATCTTTTCGACCAAAGTTTCGTTCCTTCCTCCATCATTTTACTTCCTTCCCATTGTCTCTTCTGTTTAATAGATATACTCTAAGTTCTAAACACACACACAGGTAAAAGTCTAAAATTTCCCGTGTATCGCCAGGGGGTTTTAGCTTAGCAACGTACCTAATATGATTAGAATGTGAGTTGGTGTTGTGGTGGTTGTTGGGCTCCCCGTTCTCTCCGTAGGCGGGGTACTTGTGCGGTATGCTCTTGTAGCACGACGCACATATCTGCACCATGCCTGGAAACATGCAACATATTATGTTAATAATTAAATTAGAGTACAAAAAAAAATATGCCAAACAGTTTTATTTGTATGTACCTTCTTATTTCTATTGATCAGCAATGTATGTATCTTATACATAAAAAGGAATAAGTACCATATACTAATGGCTTTAAGAGCTCTTGCTACATTTTACACAGTTTACAGCAGAACTACCTTTAAATATATGATTACTAAGCTACTACTTTTCAATATATCTTACGTAGACATTGGTATATTGCACCTTATATTATTCTTTCGCTTTACTTTATTCTCGCCACTGATGAACTCACACGAACTTGGCTGCAAACATTTACTGTCTTGAATCAAAACGCGTTTTTAGACCCCCAATATCTTAAATCTACTACCTAAACATAAACTACTCTCACCTTGCGGACTGATGGGGCTGGCGGAGGGATGTGGCTTCAAGCTAGTGATGAAGGGGTAGTAGGGCTCCCGCTCCGGGTTGGGGCAGCAGTACACCAGCCGCAGCTGGCTGCTGGCCGCCGACACGCCGCACACGTAGCACACGAAGCTGGCGGTGGTGGAGGGCTGCGAGGAGGGCCGCTCCAGCGAGGGGGAGTGCGTGGTGGCTGCCAGGGACTTGTCGCCCGAGGAGGCCAGCGACAGCGGGGAGGGGGGCAGCAGCGAGGGGGGGCGCGTGCGCAGCGTGTACACGCGCTCGTTGGCGGGCACCCCGCGCATCTGCGGACAACGAGGATGTATAGGTTAGTATGGGGAAATACAGTGTGGGATATTAACATTATTTATTATTAGTCTACACAACACACACATAATATAATAGAAAATTAAAAATGACGAGCACTTAGAGCCCTCTTGAAGGAGACCTAACTAACAATTATAATTAATCTTATGACAATAGTTGATCGAGTCAAGTTCTATGTACATTTATATATTATTTTTGAACAATTTAAAAATAAAACAAATTAGTGGGTATATCAATGTTATTGAAAAATATGTACCTAAGCCAGAAAATAAAAGAATAAAAATATTTAAATAAGACAAGAGTCAAATCTGTTGGTCAAAAATTCAAGCGTATTAACTTCAATGGCTTCTCCTTAACTAACCCCTCGTTACAATATTATTTTATTGATGATACTGCTTTCAATAAAGGATAAATAATATCGAACCATCATCACTTATTGCCTTTTAATCAGTTACGTTTTAGCTATCACACGTCCATCAAAGTTTACAATATAAGTAGGTTTGCAGAGCACTTATAATAATATTATTCATACACGTATTGCTATCAGGGTAGGTACAACTGGCTTCAAGATCGCGACCTGTCTCTGACCCGTGATAGCCCCCCTCAGATAGGCTCATAAAACGTTTACTCACATGTGATGGACAACAGATATAATTAGAGATGCATTTATAATTAGTTTATATACAAGTCTTAAACATATCTAATATTAAACCATTATATCTACAAATAAACAATATACAAAAAATAAAATTTGAAGCAAAATAAAATAAGCAAAAATTAATCGCCCAGCCCGGTTCGTACCCGGTGCAAAAGTGCCCAATACGCTCGCCGCGTTGCCACGTTGAATCGCGATGGCTAAGATTTGCACCATAAATTTAGTTTATGTGCAATTGTGCAAAAAGAGTGTTTAACAAAAGGCTTTGCTGTTCTTATACGATCTGTTTCTATTCTTCTGTGGATTTTTTGTGTGGTTTGACGACAATTGCATTTGTAAAAATAACCGTGACTCACAACTGTGCATCTGAAGTACTTATAGAAAACTTAGATAATTGAAAAACTTTCTTGCTGCTTTTTTTCGTGGATAGGTTTGCGTTTGAATATGTTTTTTTTTTGCGTTTTGATATTTTCGGGGCTTTGACCAATATTTAGGCTGAAGAAAGTAGCCATAGCTCAACTATACAGGATATACATTATTATTAGTCATGTTATTACCAAAACAAAACAACTGTCGATGTGGTCAGCCCTTGGACGGGTGACCAAGTCTGTCGAGGGCCGAAGAGTAAATTTTGTTTACCACGGTATAATGTTTTACACGATCACACAAACAAGTAAAAGAGAAATAGTGTATTCCAATTATATAATGTATAAATATAAACCGTTTCAAAAACGGTCCATAGAGTTAAAAACTAAACTATAAAAGTTAAAACCTAGCTATCCAGATCAATGCACGGACACACTGGCAAACTAAATCTGATTATATTCACATTTATAATATTTTTTTATGAGTCGATATTCAAACAACCGGTTCCTAAACACACTAGACCGCAGCTATTTATATTACAGACTACTTAAAAATACAAATTAAAATTTTATAATCGCGTAGTTTTTTTCCGTCGTATTTTTTTTGTGGTGCACTCAAATTTACGAGTCTTCGATTTGCATGTCTCCATTCTGTCTAAAAAATAACACGTGATGTGTAATCCATCGCCATTTGTTTCTAAATGTAGCCTACCAAATGTGTAAAAGAATACCTTTAGCACAACAAACAAATATGAAATATGAGCATTTTCTGTGATTTATGATATTAATAACACAAAACAACATTTTAATCGCACATAATAAAAAAATACCGATAAGAGAGCTCGTGTTATCGCCAACGACAAATACCGGTTCTGGTCAGATTTGTCAACTGCATGGTAGGCGTTCATATAAGCGAGATAAAAATGATAATATATTCGCTATTTTTGGAAAACGACACGGCTAATAAAAACATAATCTAGATATTTTAATATATTATGCCCGGTCTCATATTTGGCAAACAGACGTCGAACAGACAAGTTTTTTAACTGCAAGAGAATGGATCTGGTATTATTTGAATGACAGCTAAAATAATAATAAAAATAAAAACGTTTATTTGACCTTATTAGAAAGAAACAGGTAAGTATAGCAGTAGTGAACATTTAAAAATTTTACTATGAGATAGGGCTTATGACTATACAATAGTTGGTGAACCCTGGACATCAAACTAGGTCAGCACCTGTGTGATGATGTCCAGTTATTTCTAATAAACAACAACAAAGCTAGTTGTTATATTAAGAAGGAAAGTTATTGTTTTTTTTTTAATCTCATTCTCTCTCGTATTGTAGGTAAAGATTGCAATTTGAAGAAATTTGGGATAATTAACGTTTCTGATTAAAACAAATGACTTTATCTTAACACGTACATTGTTACAATTTGCTCGGTCATATCAAGATTACAATATAGCTATCTGAATTAAAATGATGGATGTGTTCATAATGTATCAATTATGTACTTTGATAATTGAATTAGTTATTAAATTTAATTTCCAAATCGGTCGTAGAAGTAGTTTTTTACCATTCGTGTTATATGTAGGATTGATTCCGTTTTTAAATTTTGCGTTTTGCCAGAAAAAAACACTAACTGCGTGTACTAGCTATATTTTTAGACTAGTCCTACAGAAGACTTATACAAGTGATTTGATAAAGGTACTTTTTAGTTTCGTCGGAATGTGATATTTTCATACAAGTACGTTGGATAACGTGGTCTCAAAATGTATACTGCATATTTAAGGCGTATTAATTTATTTAATATTTCTTTGCTCTATCAAGAAACAGTTTTAGTAAATAAAAATAAAACATGTTATATAAATTAATGTTACATGTATGTAAAGAACGACTCGTATGCATTTACGAATGCATTGCACTAATTCCTTAACCTTGCTGTATAATAAATAATAACTCATGTTCATAATTTCCTCAGTCTCATTTTTCAATACATATAGTTAGAGCAGAATACCGTGAATCGAGACGGCATCTAGACCCAGGAGTCTTCAAATCTAGAGTAAATAGGTTTTTTCTAGGCAAGCGTGCTACATCTTGAACTACAGTGGTGCACCAGGCAGGCTGTAAACAAACGTAAGCCAATACCGTGTTAAAAAATCTCCGCCGATAAGAGAGAAGCTCTCAAATACAAAGACGAAGAATAGTTCATTACACCTATCTTATAACAAAAACAATGGCAACGATTGCATCACGTGAGGTAACACCTGAGTTGGCATTAGAACGTATCAGTTTGATATCTCTATTTTCACCTTATCAACTAAGCTAACTTTCAAACATTATCTCAGATTCGATATTACTCCATTCGGTATCAAAGTACAGCTCGCCATCTTATGTAGGAAAAAATATAAGAGGATTATACACTTGTTTGCTGATACACATCCTCGATGATAAAGGTGTCGACTCTCCACGCAGGGACACAAACCTGGCATGACGATACCATTAATTCAATAGTATCTTGATAAATTAAGCGATAATGCTAATGATAAAGAACGATAACACCGATATTTAGGTTTATTACTCAACGATATCATTTATAAATAGCATGAAAAGCGTTGCACCCAGTACGCTGCCTTGGGGGAGTCTTACTACTATCAACAGATACGTGGAATAAAAACGTCATTTATGTGTCTGGTAATATTTTTGTTCCAATCTTTTATTACATACAAACATATACTTGTTCACATAACATGTATATAAAAACCAGTATTTTCCGAAAGATACTACATAGTAGGATAATGGAGAACGCTTCGTATAGTTTCTAAGTATTGTAAATATAATAAAGGTACGTACTAGTGATTGTGGGCAATGATAACATGTTACGTAGTTATCTGTATACCTACGTACATATATATACAACAGGCAGAATACTCTTACGTTATCGACTTCAATTCAAATTTGCATTATCATGACATTGTCAAAATACTTTTAACATATTTTGCGACATATCAATCATTTTCAACAACCTATCAGGTTCAGGAGACATTAACTTGGGATATTATGAAGAAATTACATTATATTATGCAATAGAGTTACGGCGTTTCTTACTCAAATCGATAAATGGTTATAAAGAACGTAGAAAAACAAAGAAAGAAATAAAAAACTAAACGGATTCTAGAACAGGCCTATTATTTATTATATTCGAATTCGTAGATAAGTCTTAATTGCCCGCGCTGTTTACATATTTATATTACGGCGTGGAAATATATAAAGATAAGACGATTATATTATTTACACAAATCGATATGTACTTTTCCAATATCAAGCTATCTTTTAAAACTAGCATTTGACAAAGATTATGTCGAGAACTTATAGATATCATAAGTATAGATATAACAGTACTGTAAAACAAGAATTTTGATAGCGATATCCGGGTGGCATATTAACGATACGGGAAAGTTGTAGGAAGTATTTGCCCAATAGACTTGTACCTGAGTATAAAGAATTTGGTGCAAGATTTCTATAAATTTAGATAGGTATAGGCCTCAGAATTTCAGAACCCCCAAAGACACCATCCAAATAGTTATAGACATGTAAAAGCCTAAAGAAACTAACGTTACAGAGGATACGCGACCCTAAGCACTGAGGACAAAGACGCAAGGAGGAATAGAGACAAAAGAGATGCAAGCCGGTGGTGCGTTGCCAACAATAATATTACTCATACATCCGATAAGTGTATGTTACGAGAGGTCAGGACGCTATCTGAGCGGTCAACAGTTTTTATACACAGGCCACCGCTCCGTTCTGAGGTGGCGGGTCAGGAACGCATTGTACACATGATGTTACAATCACATTATAATGACTGCTGCTTTTATGTGTTGTTAATTATAGAATATAACAGTGTCTACGTCTGTGTTATCTGTGGCTGGAGCTGCATTTGTTATTTTGTGCTAAATATATGATAATTTTGAGGATTTATTCATGATGTGGTATTTATTTCGATACTATTTAAATGTTTTTTTTATTTATTTACAATAAATACCTTAATTCAAAAAGGAACTAATTATTCAAATGGCGCGATGTGATGAATATTATTTAAATTAGTTTTAATCAGATTTTGGGTACAGATAACGTTGATTTTAATTAATATTCACTGATAAAATTCAGACAAGATCAGAAATACCAAATATAGAATGAAGAAACTCGAAATTTGCAAATATGTAGATTGAGATGATACCATCTGAAATGGCAGCAGCGTCTAATATTCCGCAAGGAGATTCAAAGATAATGATAAGATAAAGATAAAAGATATTTATTTGGTACTTTGGTGGCATTTACAATGTTTAGCTTAATATTAACTTAAATCTAGTGTAGTTGTAGAGAATGTGTCAAATCTTATGGATTACTGTTACACAATGACATAACATAATAATGTAGTGCTTAATGGCAAGATAATACAAATTAAGGGTACAGGCTTGAAATGCCACGATCGTTTTAATTTATAGGTTCCCTAGTTCTTGCAGTAGGATACCCTGAGTTTGCGAGAGCTAGTTCTCTTCGTGGGGTGCATTACCTAAGGTGTTGCAAGTGTTAAGTGGAGAAGGGCATTAATTGTAAATAAATATAATATATGTATATTCATGTGTATGGGTCTGAGTGTGTGTGTGAGAGTGTCTGACTGAATGGATGTATGTATACATATATGTATGTGTATGTGTGTAATTTGATTGAAGCAGGCCTGAGTACCGTCAGACATTGAAGCTGGGGTGACGGGCCTGCCACCAGTGTTTTCAGTTGTTTTGGGTTTGTATGGTTTAAGAAAATCTGTGTTCTAAAGGGTAGGATGCCTAAGTATCACCAGGAATTAAGATGTTTAGTAAAATTAACAAAAATGGATAAAATAATACTGACACTACAAAGAATGATATGATTAATTTGTTTTGGTCTAAGCGCGGCGACAAATCGACTACCAACTACAATACGACTATTTCATAACAAAATTTTGTAAGGTCAAAAGTCAATCTAATATATATATACCTATATATACATATACAAAAAATATGTATTCTGTGAGCTTTGTTTATTTTTCGTTACAGAAACTTTATTCAAAAACTTTCGAATTAAATATTAGTCAAATTATTTCTCCAGAGCTTCATTCAACTTATTTGAATTCGACTGCAATTTATTACCTGGTTTTATTAATTGTAAACGAAGTCGTCTATAAAGGTATTATTTGTTTTGTAACCATCTTCTTCTTATCGAATGAGAGTGGCCAACTCTGGTGTCGAGAGTTAATCAAGCCGCCGCGGTTTGTAACTTGTAACCGAAGTAGAAGAAATAGAAAACCGAATAGTTCTCACTACGTAATACTACGTATAGACAAGTTAAATGAGCAAAGAAGAGCCAACAGCGTCGCGGTTAGCTAAAACTGTCACGCAGGCGGTTGAACAAATACACAGTAGACACCTATGTACACACGGTAATAAGTGTTTATATTGGAGCTACGTAAGGGCATGCTTACATACAAGCTTACAAGCGCCCGTAGCTCAGCTAGCGGAGGCAATCGCATGCGATTATCAATGTTAAGCAAAGGTCGACGCGGTCAGTTCTTTGATGGGTGAACGAAAAGTGGCATTCCATCCGTGGGTCGGATGACACGCTAAATTGTAGGTTCCGGCTGTTTGTCTAGTACGGCAGTCGTAAGGCATGCCAGAGGCCTTTAGGGCGGCTTGATAAACTCTCGTCACCAGAGTTGACCATTCTCATTCGATAAGAAGAAGAAATAAAACATTGAGGAATAAAATGTTTGTAAATAATTTGGTAGCTTTCAGCTCGGTTAGAGTAACAGACAGAGTGCAGAATTTTGCGCAGTGTTTGTTGTGATTTTGAAATCTTAGTGAAAGATCATATAGATATCGAGCTGTAATCTGATGACAATCATCTGTGCGAGAAAAAGTTTGTTTACAAAATATTGTAAAGATCTTGACATGTTATTGTAAATTGACCTAAATTATTTTTAACTACGTGTAATTAATTGTGCGTTCCGTGGAAGGATCTGGGCTCATGCCACGATATATCTGCCCAAGAGAACTCCCCTAACGAATAAATTCTGCCGAGGAGTCACGACCCTCACTTTTGAGAAAATACGACTGAAGAGAGAATTGTGCCTTAACAGGGTAGCATAAGTACTTATACGTGCGTCACATTAGGACTCCAGCGCACCTGTGCAAACTGCGCTGAAGCAATATTGAACATGTCAGCGCTGCGCGTGGGGTTACCATCACCAGGCACGGTGGTTAGTTGGTGATTTCGGCGGTCTACTCTCAGAGTTTTCAAACCACCCAAAGGGTCTCTGACTTCTGTACATATATTAGCTAATTACTGGTTAAAGATGCAACAAAAAATTAAAAAGCATGGCTAAACACGTGCTTCACGCTCTTTAGTTGACACCGCGAATAATAGGTCATACGTTATCATTGTTATCATACATGGAGCGATTGGCAATGGCGCGGAAACAATAACTATAGGTGAATAGGTGTAAATAACTGAAGATAAATAGAGAAATTCACAACAGTATGTACATATATCTATCATACAGATTTACCTATAGAAAATGAAAGAAAGAAAATACACATGTTTGCTCTCAAACTTTAGATTTTATAACATAAGTGTTTGATGAAATTATATATGTATGCTCTAATGAAATTGTTATATCTGCCTTAGCATAATCCATTTCCTGTATATTTAATTATTTTTAATTAATCTCTTTCAAAAACTTTCATCTGTTGTTTGATTTATTCCCGTATTATCCACGTCTTTAAGAAACGAAAGGTCAATAGTCAGATTAAAACAAACTGGTTTCAAATAAATTGCACTTTTTTATCAGACACTGAACTGACATCTTATGAATATTAACGAGTCTTTTTTCTCAACTAGTGTAAAAATATTTTCAAAATATATATTCTGTTACTTGCATCACGTTTATCGAAAAATAATGCGGCATAATTAGTGATTAACATTCAGATATAAAAAAAAATTCACGAATCTTTGAAACAACGATCTGATAAAAACTGCGAAGATTCTAACAATTAAGATAAGATTTTGGACATAAAATCTGTAATTTAATCCAGAGTAAATAGTAGGTTTCTTCTAGGCAAGCGTGCTACATCTTAGACTACAGTGGTGTTTAACATCAGGTAGGCTGTAGCCAAACGCCAGCCAATTTCGTCTTAAAAAATATATTTCAATACGCCATTATTATTTTTACTTAGTCACAATGATGAAATGAAATCTATTTAGGCAGTTTACATAAAACGCCCTTAAAACATTTCCAATAATTGCAACTGGGGATAACGGTTTCCTTTGAATTTGTAACTGAAAAAACCGAATCGGGGACAAATCCGGCCGAACAGACCTTTCTTATCGTAATCCGTAATGACGAACCAAGTTTATAAGATTACAAAAACATGTGTAAATGAAAATATCTGAACAACAATGTGTAGGTATGTCTGCTACTTCTTCACGCTTGAACTGCTGAATCGATTTAAATCATATTTGGTATGAAAGTAGATTAGACCCTGGATTAACTCACAGGCTACTTTTTATCCCGGATTAACATGGGTAACACCGATGCTGCTAGTAATATATTATTAGGAAACTAATGGACGCCTGCGGCTTCTCTTGCATAATTTCAGGATAAAAAATAGCCTATGGCACTCCTAAGACTTTATACTACCTACATTCCAAAAGTCACGATAATCTGTTCAGGCGTTTTTGCGTGATTTAAGCGTCTAAACAAACAGACAAACAGAGACACAGAGAAAGAGATAAAATTTCCAGAAATTGTTGGAACATGTACTATTAATTATCAATCCGAAGTATCTAACAATGTTACTTAACATCTTCAATGTTCAGACTCTCTCTCTCTCTAGCTTTATTATATGTACAAATATTTACTCCCAAATCGAATAAAACCGAACGCGTGACGGAAACATCCGAAGTGATAGCACTATGATAGTATCGTGATTCGTGAGATCGTGACGAATAACACCTGTGTGATAAGTTGTGTACACGTAAAGACCGTTTCACGAAAGAGTTCCCTCAGTTAAGGCGCCATAACCGCATGATTATATCATCTAATAACTATAAAATGTTAGTTCCAAACTTTTCCGTGGGACTCATTTCGTGAAACAGTCTCTAGATAAATGCTCGTATCAGTAAAACACCGCATGTTTGCCCACGGATTATTTGCTTTCATTCAACCATGTGTAATTGCCGTTACGATGTCAGTGGGATTCCCATGACATTGCGTGATAGAAGGAAAATGAAAGAATGTGTGCCATTGATGTGATTTACTCGTACTGAGACAGACAGACAGACCATCTCTTTGCCGCAAGAAAATATATCCAAAGCCCAATTGCACAACGACTTTAGACCAACATCGGGTGTGTTGTGATCCAATACAAATTCAAATAGTTTAAAACAGAAACGTGTGACAATTTGATAAGACTTCTTTCAGTGTTTTCAACATTATCATGCTGCTAACGTGCGTGACGTCATCACCAACCCCAGCGGAAGACCAGCGCTGGTTGCTATGCAGCCAGCATTATGCTGAGTTGGGGTTGTATTGTGGCAAATATGTATCTTATTTAAGAAGTTATATATATGTATTTCTTGTTTGTACTCGTTTGTTTATTATTTGCTACAATAAATCATTTTCTTTCTTTCTTTCTAACTAAAAATGTGTAATAAGTAAATGAAAAATTTACTTATTACACCTTTCACTTGGATCATAATAAGTTTTGTGAACTTGTCTATACTTTTCCCTCCCCCTTACTTGGTGTACCTACATTATTTACTGAGGGTCGTGACTACCCAAAGAAATCTATTCGTAAATATCTTGGGCAGATATTTCAACATATTTTAATACAAGCGTGAGCCTATCAAATGTAAAAAATACAACATTTATATTATAATAAGTAAAAGATAAATAATTGTATGAGGACTAAAATAGATCAACTGTTCTTCATTGTCTTTAATTAATCAGAAACTACATTAACGAGTTAATTACAAAACAGTTTATATTTATAAAAGCAATGCAAATAGTATTATTTATTTGACTATTTGTAATTTTTCCTAATCAGGAACTCATTAATAGAGTGTCAAGTTAAAGGTGACTTTACTCGGATAGGTTAACCGCTTTGGGTAATAAAAAATATAATTAATTAAATTATTATAATTTGAATCTAATTATAATTTTGGTAAATGGTTCAATAGTTAACTTTACTTTAACTTTATTGCACACAAAAAACATATTATGAGTTAATTTATTAAGTGCTAAACCCGCACTATGGTTACGCAGGGAATACTATGGAAATACGCAGGTTCGAATCCTGCCGGTCGTGATTATTTTCGCTCATTTTCCAATAAAAGTTTAAAACAAATAATATAAACATACAAAACGTAAGGGCAGCTTTATTAAATGGTTTATAATGTAATAAGTGAATAATATGTATGTATGTAACTAGTGTCTGCCTGCAAATTCACTTGACTTTAGGGTGAAATGTAGCCTATGTCATTCTCACGACTCATTCCTATATATAGGTATATCTAAATATGGCAATATTCCGGTGTTTTGTAACGGAAAAATAGATAGTAGTTTAGTTTCTAATATGTACTGTATACAAAATGCCTTTGACGTTGTCGCCAAACGCGCATTTTTGGCGGCAACCATACTTAAGCTTAAGACATTGAGTTTCAAATATAAGAGCAAATGTATTAGGTATGTAGCAGACTACTTCTTATTGATTGTGTTCACTCTGACAAAACAATATTCCAAACTTTGACAGTCCTATCGTTCGAACAAAGCGGGAACATGGCTATGAGAAACGTATTACACACCTTAGCTACGTTCCCAAAAATTCAAACAACTTTTGTGTAATGAAATAAAGCACTGATATTGTATCAGCTATGTACTAGTATGTACCTTGCAATTCAACGGCGCAGCTTCGTCCTTAGCACACATTCGCACCAGCATCTCATGCCGTGCCTCCTGCTGGTACCAAACAACACTTAGAACACCGTCCACGGAACACACACACACACACACACAGAACACAACACAAATATTTATAATACCTCTTTCAACACGGGCACTAAGTATTCACCCTTGTACCACATGACGGCGCGCGATCATTATTAAAATTGATACGGAATATCGTGGCCGATAATGGCGACAAATCGGTGTTGATACGTTATCGCGTCGATAGTTTAGTTTTATCAAATGATAGTGGGCCGGCGAGACGGGTGGACGTGCGCGCGCGGCGTGTTCGACTGACGGCGCTGCGTGCGCGCGCGCCGATAGCGTTTGTGGGTCAAACAGCCAGTTCATTACTAACTCAAACATACTGACTCGCTACTGTTTGTACAGACTACGCTTGTGAAAGTGCTTGCTAAACATGTCTCACCATTTCTTTGTGACATTTGGGTGTAATGACGATCCGTGGCGGTGTGGGCGACACAACGCTATCTATACACATGTAAATCGTGTATTTATCTCCTTATAAATTATTCACACCATGATAACTGCATGAGGATAAACGGAGGTTGTGGTAGTTTTAGTAATAATTTATTGTGTTGTATCGCATTCTAATAGAGTGGGTGGTTAATAAAATGGTCTAAATTATAGCAAAGTCGATATTCATCAGCATTTATGTCAATTGACATTATTAGATTTTCTAATTTTGATTTGGTTTTTAAATTTATTACAGCAACACCATTTAGCTTGATTATTCGGAAGAAATAACTTTATGGTGAAATACCTATACATGTAAAGTAGTATATACTATTTTATATACATGCTGCGGTGCAAGTGCGGAAGTTTTATCCTATCGACGTCGATTAGTTTAATTCGATAACTTTATCTATATTTTGCAAGTGCCGAAGTATGTTTAGAGGTAGATAAATTGATCGATAAGCCTCGGTAAGCTTTAGTACAGATAATAAAAAAAGATTGGAGTCGTTCACTCTGGTAAATTAATATTTCAAAATGATTTGATAAGTCAATGTCAAAAACACGAAATTGCTTATATCAATGTCAAATATTTTTCCACTACACTGGCAAAATTGCGGCAATACCGCAGAAGCCATTTAGATAGTTGGAATTTGAACAAAATTGCTCAAATTCTTCTCTTATAATTCTTTCACGATCTTTAGACAGAGTTTATCAGTATAAAAAGACGGAATCTCCGAGGTAAGTAAAATAAAACTAAACTATTATTTTTATCTTCTTCCTCCTTTAGCTCCAACGCAATCACAAAATCCATTATTTATTAAATGTGTAAACAGCAAGAATGTTTATTATCTAAGAAAACCAAACATTGTAGTTATCGAGGCCTATCGTCGTCAATTTAAAACCTGATAAAATTAACCGATTTAAACAACTTCAAATGTCAGTGCATCGATTTCATTCGGTTTTTGACGGTAAATTTATCATAGTTACCGAATCATAGACAAGGTGTAGATAAGAGACGACAGCGTCGATAATATTCGTCAAAATCGAGTATTACCGAATTTAACGACACGATAAAACTTCCGCACTTGCACGGCAGGTTTGGGAAAGTCTATAAATGCCATTTTAGTTGATAAGGGCCGCATTTAGTTTCTGAATGCCATTTTGCCCCCAAAAACCCGAATGCACAATTAATTTGTCCACACTAAAAACAGAAATTTGACTACTTACAAAACGTCAATAAACGAATAAATGACAATACGGGCGGTTTATGTGGTTGGTCTTCAAAATGTCGTCTCAGTAGACCTCAAGTGTAACACACCTCCGCTTATATACACACCTCTAACATGTTATCGATGATAAAAATATGATTTAAAATACATAATGTAATAATATCTGCAGATATTCCGGACATGTCCGTCTAGACGCCAGTTATCGCTGTGATTAATTCACGTGCAGTGTAAATATTGACATGCCTATACAACTCATCTTGCTAGTTGGTACTAGTAGGTGGCGAAAGCCTGTCATTTTTACTCGAAACGCGGATATAATCCTAGCGATCTTCAAAACGAAAGGGTACCGGTTCTTATTACTACAGCCCGCCTGATGCTAAGCACCGATGTAGTCTAAGACGTAACACTCCTATACTAAACTAAGCAACCTTTCCACTCTGGATTGTAATTCTAAGGAGAGAGAGTTCTAAATCGGTATTTCACTAAATATTTATTTATAAAGTAGGCTGTTGGACTATTTTGGTCTATTTCCCAAGCATGTGTCATTACACAAATAGGTATTAGATATACCTACACTTTTCTTAAAAGTTTACTATACTACAACAGCTATAACTACCTAAAACTAGCGTCGAGGATTCGACCCGACCTCTCGACATCCGATACAGAGATAAGAAAGCAAATGTGTAGCCAATTATAAAAGTAATTAAGCCAGACAATGTATTACGTCGTATGGTTATTGTTGTAAATACTGGGTTACTTAGAACAACTTAAAAAAAAATAGCGGTACACTATATTATACATAGTGTTCTTAGTATAATTGTCAGCGTTTCAGGTACATACTTATTTATTGTTACTAAAATACCAAACAAGTTATAAAAATGATAGTTTAAATTTCTTAAATATCATACTTTTACTTAAATATCATTTTCTTTTTCGCAATTGACAACCGACTCCTCGGTAAGCAACAACCACACATAAGCGCATCATAATGCGCGATAGTATGGTTTGTACATGTGATAATAGGTACAGTAATATAAGTTAATTGCAGCAATTAGTTGACGATGCCGATATTGTAACTGGACAGATTTGGTTTACACTAGATGGGGTGCGTGGATCGGACTACCTTCACGTTGGGTAAGCCCAACTAATTTCATCTCTCCATATGGGGATTTGGGGTTAGTTGGGGAGGCCTGGTGCACCCCGTCCACAGGTTAGTAACTTCCACAGTCCGGTGGATCTTGCTAGCCTGTGTCCAAATGTCCGATCGAGTGGGGGCCCTCGCCTATACCTCTCCTTGGAGAGGGCCGGTGTAGGGCCCGGGGCGTGGAGCTCGCCGCACCTCGCGGTGCAGGCGGAGCTGGGTGCTCGTTCAGAGCACCCGAGGTGGTCGCCGAGAGGCGAGAGGAGTTCGGTGTACCGGCCGAGTAGCGGCGACACGGGAACCGAACTCCGTGCGCAGAGGGCGCATTGGAGGAGGGCGGCCGCTTTGGCGTGCGACTGCCTGATTCCTAGGGGTTCTGGGTGGCAGGTCGGGGAACCTGTTGCCCTAGAATGAGTCCCCACAGGATGCACGACGTGTCCCGTGTTCTGACACGTCGTCCATTGAGGGTTGAGCTGAAGCTCCCCGAGGCGGGGCCCGATGCCGGGCCAGCATCACCAGGGCTGCGGATGTTTGCATCGCGCTCTCGTGGCCCTGGGCCAACGATGCGGAGGTGGAACACCCCAGGTTTTTAGTGGGTATGCCGCCCTTATGGAGTGGGGCGGAGACTCCCACATAACCATCCGCCCTCCCCGGGGTTTTAGGGTGGTACCTGTAATAGGTTTTCCTGGGCAAAAAAAAAAAAAAAAAAAAAAAATGGTTTACACTAGATGGTTTTGAATGATTCGATAAAAGGGCATATAGTGATGAGATAGCTGAGGTGGAGTATGTTCTAAACCTTATGCATCAATATCCATATAAAAAGTTCAAGTGAAAAAGTAAGTTTGAAAGAGTGGTGTGCTCTGGTGTAATGTTTTCCAACCGTTTTGAGGCTTTTGTAATGGTTTTGAATTTTTTGTAGCCCAATCTATATCATCATCAGCCTGCTATCGCCCACTGCTGAGCACAGGCCTCTCTTCCTGTACGTCCCGGTCCATAATTACAAATAATATCACCAAAAAACATGATTGCATTTATTTAAAATGTCTATTTTCTATTTATTCTATTTTATAAAAGCAATCATGAATATTTTAATCCCGACCATAAAAGCTACAAATGTTATTTTATAATAGAGACCACCAGTATAGAGTGTACCAGTACCTATTAAATTAATATAAAATATATAAAATCAATTCCGATGTTTCCAGCACGTGTCTATCCTGAAATATCTGGTTAAAAACGGTCCAGCCGAAACATTTGCATTTTTCGAAGGCGATCCTCTAGCATTTTGAAAGTTGACTGATTTAAAAATAAAATGTGTCGCTATTTCTATAAGCAATAAATAATTCTGACATTCAAGATTAGAGATAAAAAAATATTCAAGATAAAAAAGTATAAAAATAGAAGCTGCAAATGATTTCTCAAGAGTGATATGACATTATACAGGGTAACGCGAAACTAAGATTAACTTTTAAATATATTTAAAGGGTGAGTACTACGTACATACATACCATACCGTACTGTACATAACGGTAACTTTTTTACATGTTTTTTGGAAAGCATCAGAAAAGTCAGTTGTTCCATACAAATAGCTCTTAGACCTGCGAAGGTACATATATGCTTTTTTATATACTTAAAACATACGGTCTTATTCATAAACGTATTTTACCAACTGTTTAGTTAAAAAGTGTTTCGTCTCTCACTCACATAAATATTTTTAAAAGAACGAGTGAGAGAGGCAAAACACTTTTTAACTAAACAGTTGACAAATACGTTTATAAATAAAACCGTTAAAATAAGTAACAACTAACGTTTTAATTTAGTTACAAATAACGCTGTAGATTTTAAATAGATCATAAATATTTTATTTATTTTTAGCCAAGCCAAAATAGCTGTCGCATTTATTTCACAATATGCAGTTAAATTTTGTCTAAATTTCAAATGAAAAAGGTTTCGCAAGTTTCAATAAATTGTCCTTGTAAATTGAAAAAAACGTGCAAATGTCATGGATTCAATCGAGCACGGGTCTTTTGCGTGTAGATAGATAGATATATCTTTAATGCACACCAAACAATCATAAAAACTTAAAGAAACTGAAACTAATTTAATGTACATTGAGCTGCTTTATCTCCTTAGGCGATTTCTTCCAGGCAACCTTTAGATGGACAGGATTTAGAATTATAAATAGGCGGTGTACAAAAATACGTAAAATAAATAAATAAGTGAAAGAACACAATAAAACTCAGAAAATACACAAACAAATAATAAAGAAATAAAATACATACACGTCGCTTTTGTCAACTGAACCAAACTGTCCCAGATTATTTTGTCTCAGTTGACATCGAGTCGACCGATAAATAATGTTCATACACTAACTCTTGGAATATGCTTAAGGACTTAGCTTGCCTAACAGGCAAGGGCAACATGTTCCACAACTGGATGGCTTGGATGGTGAAGGAATGACTACATAAAGTTATTACTAAGTGGTTGCGTGCAATGAGACGTTTTAAAATATACATCAAAATGCAACAATACAAACTCAGCGGTTATTTGTAAAGTATTATTGTCACTGTTTGTTTATTTGTATTTATAGATATCATAAAATAGATATACTCGTAAGCAGGCCGAAGCCATCGGCTCCCGAGACACAGTGCAAACTAGTTCGGCTTTGGATTCCAATATCATTTTGTAAACTAAATTTAACCTTTTTTTTTAACTCAAATCCTCGTGTAATTTTTTTTTATTTCTTATCGCTTTCGCATTACGAGTATATTGCATTTTCTTGGCATTACTTAACAAATTAACCAATCAAATATATGTTTTATCGAATGAGTGTGGCCAACACTGGTGTTGAGAGTTTATCAATCCGCCATAAGGGCCTCTTTATCTAATTAAAAGTCATACATAGATAGTTTTTCAATCGCGAAAAACTTGGTTTGCGTTTTGTCTCATGAGAGATTTATGCACAGAAGACAAAAACGTAACAATGATTATGATGCAAATTGAAAAGCTAGTACTTACACATTATTTATTTTATTACTGTAATACATCATACGTGCTAACTAGTATAAAGTATATATACTTAAATATCATTTGTACATAGTGCGAGTGAAGTGTCGATATGATCCAAGTATAAGAGCAAATATTAACAATATTGTTGTGACTGTAGTACAGCGTTCTACACTTTATAGGTTAGTTTGTTTTTCAGTTATGAGTACATTAAGAAAATATATCTTCACAGTTATAAGCAACTGGTTAAGTTTGTTCTACACTGTTCGTAGAATAATATAGAAAAATAATTAAGAAGACCATATGCAATACGCATAAAGTATATGTATGTCTTTATTAAAGTATAGTTCCATCTTTCCTAATTTCCATGCACCTATTTAATATGATCTGTGCAACTTATTTTGCTATAAAAATAAGAAATTGATCGATTGAAAATGTTTAATTAGTAAGATAATAAATAGGAAGATTACCTACCACTAACAACTGAAAAGTGGCTGCAGTCGTCTAAAGACATGATGTGAAAAGAATAATTTAATAACCTGCAAAAATGAGATTTATTGGTCTCCATGTCAAAAATCATCATAGATCAAATTTCGCGATACAAAATTGTAAAAGATGTTTCTTACAAATATATTTAAATAAGCTTTTTGCTATATGTTTGTCTACGCGATAAACCGGTCCGTCTGGCTGGTTTGCTCTCTTTACACGTGCCAATTTGACGATCCGGGACACTCCGCTGTGTAGATATGTATCGGAAATTTAATTAATTATGTTTGACAGGTTTGGTCAGGTGTTGTGTTTGGCAAAATATTTCTACAAATATATCTGGTGTATTCTGAACTCTTAACTGATTTTAGAGAGAGAAGATAAGCATTTTTCAAATTTTAAAGATTAGTCGCGGGTAAACAATATTTGTCACTTTCATAACAAGGAAAAAAATATTTTTATATGTTTAGTGAAACATGCATAGTAAATAAAAAAAAAAACATAACGAAAATGTTTATCGGTAAAGCAGTTTGTCTTGTTATCAAGGAGCGATAGCTGTTGCCGTTGTTTCTGCTGTTTTTATTTCAAATTGTGTAGAAAAAAGTATAAAACTATTGGGCTCTTTTGTCATCACATCCTTTTTTTTATAACATGGAATAGGCCAACGTTTGACCACAGCCTGCCTGATGTTAAGCACTACTGTAGTCTAAGATGTTGCACTCGGGCGATTGCAACCCCGGCTGTTGACTGTGATAGCAACATTCCCACACTTCTTACTCTAAAAGTGCACTCTATTGCTGTCGGGTATAATTAAAAGTAGATAGACTGACCTGGTAGGTGTTCCACTGCTGCAGCAGGTGGTGGTGGCAGGCGGCGCAGGCACGCACCGTGCCCTGCGCGTCCTTGGGCCGCGAGCGCGGCGGCCGCGGGTGCTGCTCGCCGAATATGGGGAAGTAGGGCTGCTTGTTCTGGAAAACGCATACAAAGGAGGTTGAAGATGGGTGTCATTACTGTCCGAAACGCGTAAACAACATACGCTAATTACACGTGAGTGAAAACCGTTTAGTTGACATATTTACAAAGGAGTTGTTATTTTTTTATATTATGATGAAGAATTGAATTAGAATTTAGAAGAAAGGCATATGCTCAACTGTGGGGAAACAAAGGGCTGATGATGATTATAGTATAGTTCTTCTGAATTAAACGGCTGATTCCCTTCAGATTTATTATAAGTCATGATTTGTAACTGAACTAGCTGGTTTACGTGAATGTATTTGTCATACGTTGGTCGGAGTTTTTTCATTACAATGAGGAGTCTATCTGTCATGTGTGTTTTTTTTATCATTATCGTATTTTTTAAACAAAACAAGTTCAAGAAACACACATAGTAGGTACATACCTATATTATATACAGATAGACAGTTCTTGATGAGATTAGAAAATATTGCAGACAGAAACCAGGATAAATATAACGTGGGATTTGATAATTGGATTTGTTTTCGACACGAATTAATTGATAACAAAACGTTTTTGTCATTTATCAATTAATCCATAAGCAGACCAATAAGTATTTATTTGAGTAATTGACGAGCAGCAACTTGTTGATGTGCTGTACTAAATATATGACTTGCCTTGAATGAAAACCACCCTCAAAATAATCTAATTTTTATTTTACACGTTTGAAAAAATAAGTTGATTTAATACTGTTATACACTATACAAACTGCAAGACTCAAAAACTTGAGATTGAGATTACTACATCTCTAATTGTAGGTATTTCTACTGCTTGACTAAGTATATCTTGAAATGTGCTCTCCCTCTAACATATTAACTAGTTTTGAGAATGTAACGGGACTTGATTTCTAATAAACTATTTCAATAAACTATATTATATGAGCCTTACTACATATCGCTTGACCAATGGCTGAGGCTGACCAAACATTCAAAACAGCTGACCAAACAATGAATTTCCAATTAATTCCATGATTGATATGTTTATTTGTGGCTGCCTCTATGACGTTTCTGTTGCCTAGGGAAAATCTAGGAAGGATTGAAGAATGTGGAATTTCCACGCGCACTAGACTGCAGTCTAGACTGCTTAGGTACGGTTGGTAAGGTGCGGTTGTACTAAAATTTAGTGACGGATTATTTCATCATTGGGCTTACTAGTTTCGGTTGGTTTTACTTTTCGGCGAGTCATAGTTTTAGCTGATCGGTTTATTTGCAATATCGGTGGCGAAATTACATGATATACTGCAGTCGCGTGATGTTGTGAAAGTGTTGTGCTGATGACACGAAGTTTCATTTTTCAAAAGCTAGTAATTATTGAAAATTGAGACTTTTGTTTCTTTGATATGGGACATCATGATGCTTTCTATCAAGTAAGTTGTATGAGTATGTTTTAATTACACTCTAGCTTGATGAAGACAACTTTCAAATTAAAAGCAAATCTACATTATAATAAGCTTCATCTGTTTGGCAGTTACGATACTGAGACATATAGATACACGGCGTCGTCAAAGTTATTCCTAACTTAAAACACATCTATTCATTAAGACTAAGATTATTAGCAATGAAAGATATTTTTTTCTAACTTATAATTAGGTAAATGAGATAGTTTGAAGGCAACATCTGAGCAAGAAAATGGTAAGACAGTGATTATTGGGGTAAAAGAGAGCAAGCTTATATTCAACAGTGGGTTCTAAAGAACTGCTGATGATTCCTGACTTCCGCATAACTCATCAATCTTTACACATAAATCACGTCAAATCGTATGATCGGGTTTCACCGAAACATGACTGAGTTTCCGAATTAGCACAATATTATTGCTGAGCTATTGAGAAGTCACGGTGATATCTAAATGGTGGGCAAACAAATAAACAGTAATGTATGGCTTGACCTCTGATACGATAAAAGTGGTTCTAACACGAATTACCGAGGTGATATCAACCTATATCGTTACATAGTTAGATCATAATATAACTTCAGTTCAAGTGAATTAAAGGCTACACCTGGGCAAAAGAATTACTACAATTCCCTGTATTTGCGTATAAGAAGGGAGGAGGCTTATGTCTCGGAGTGTACGCTATAAGCTGATGATAATTTTTTGTAAAGTGATAGGCGTAGTCAAAGTACAACTAACAGCTACACCCGCTAAGTTTTAGTAGAATTCCGAAAGCTGAAAACTGAAGACATGTGCCACGCTTTAATCAAATTGATTCCTTCTTTTCTCTTTTTAACCAACTATAAAAAAGAAAAGGTTTTCAATTAAACTGAATAGTTATTTTATCAGCTATTCTTGCTCTTTTAGACGCTTCATTGTAACAACAATATAATTAATCTAGAAAAGAATAAAGATAAACCCGCACCACGAGGTCGTCAACTGCTCTCATTAACGTAGAAAGATTCTCAGAGTCACAGTTCAATAATACATGTAATTAAAGTTATAAAAACAATGCGATAAAAAAATTGCGAGTCGTGTGGCTGGATTAGATCATCTGTGGCATGACATAACTTGTGAGCAAAGAGCTGTGATTGGTCCAAAAAATAGCTTGGTTAGCAAGCAAACAGGCCCAAAATAATCAGTTCCTTGCGAGACGAACTGATTCCATATATCTAATAGAAAAGCCAACGTGCGAGAGAGACAGAATGATTTCTTGCAGTATATTTTTATTAATTATTTATTCGTATGTATGTTCGCGATATTTCAGCCAGTCGTGTTTCAGAGGTAGTCAGTCCTACATTCATTTTACAGTAATCGGTTTAGGTTTTACTTCGCTATGTTACAAATTGAAATGACGAAACCACTCCTGGTTAATATTTTGTTGCTTGCATAGTCTATCAGGTTGCGCACTTTTTTTCCGTAGGCGTTACAGTTGATTTTCTATTTCTTTCTGAGGCATCCTACTTCCACTGTACATATCATGGTACAACATCCGTCCAGCAGATAGGGCAGGCACAGGTTCAGAGCGCAAGGTCCCGCGATATATTCTACGGCAGATAACCCCGGCCAGAGCCGCGCCCCTAAAGATAGCCCCGTCGGGAGATATTACAATTTATTGCCGTATTATTGCTTGTTTGCGGTTCTAAGTGACGTGCGGTAGTTTCTA
This sequence comes from Macaria liturata, assembly GCA_964023185.1. Classification (NCBI taxonomy): domain Eukaryota; kingdom Metazoa; phylum Arthropoda; class Insecta; order Lepidoptera; family Geometridae; genus Macaria; species Macaria liturata. The sequence continues at coordinate 11,327,577 of OZ026814.1, read as the reverse complement.
TATTATTACTAGTGGGTGCTTGCGGCTTCACTCGCATTAAAAACCTTGCATCTCCTACTTCATCCCTTTAAAAGTGGCATTTCAAAAAAACCTTTCTAAGCGGATGCCTACGTCATAACATCTACCTGCATGCCTAATTTCAGCTCGATCCGTCCAGTGATTTGAGCTGTGCGTTGATAGATCACTATAAACTCAGTCAGTCACCTTTGAGTTTTATATTTTTAGAAATAGGCGTAAAAATTTGCGGTCGTAATTGCAAGTTAGCATCGAAAATAATTGAATACCCGGTGGTACTAACCGAATATTAGTATTAGCTGTGGAGGTGTGATGGCAAGCGCTCTGTGTAAAAACCGGTATTGCCAAATCCAGATTTGATATGGCCTTTATTGCCAAAAAATAACTAAGAACACTATACTTTTAACTATTGCAAATAAAAAAGAGCACTTTAGCAAGCATATATTTAAGAAAAACCCCTATAGATAGGCAGTACTCTAGTTCAAAGAAGATAACGAATGGAAACCAACATTAAATAATATGAACCCAAATGTTTTTTTTTTTCAGGAATGTTTAGTCAATCTTTAGCTAAAAAACCTGGCATCAATTTATCTGATAATAATAACAATAATTTTGAATAGTTATTCAAAATTATCTTTGTTTTATTGTGAGCTTTATACACACATACATACATACAATAAATAAATAAATGCTAATGATGCTGAAATATATTCAAAATGTTCCACCCACACAATAGAAAATAACAAATTTATCTTCATTCACATAATAATATACGTTTCGTGACATAACCAGGATCCTACCTAGCATATTGAAGACCAGCCAGTAAAGTCTGGCTTATAAGGATTTCATGGCGGTATGAAAATAATTTGCAAAATGGGGGATGTCTTTTACTATACATATTTATTTTTAAAGTTTAAGCAATAGTTCTATTGCCAAAGTACTTACTAGATTTAAATTAATACGATAACAGAACACGTTACATCACACGATTCAGCAGTTTTAGAATTTTTGACTGTTTGTCTATTTACGTGTTTAATTAAACGCGCATCATACAAAAACGGCCGAACGGATAATCATGATTTTTAGTATGTAGGTAGGGAGTAGGAGGAGCTGGGAGTTACAGAGACTTTTTATTTCGTAATAATGCGTGCAAAGCCGCGGGCAAAAGCTAGTAATTAATGTCAAACTACCCCCAATCTTGTTCCACGTGGTATATGCAGTGTAGCCCGTGTCCGGTGTTATCTCTACGTTTGTAGGCCACGTAGACGCATCACAGTTTATCTGACCCCCGACCAACTGCGCATGCGTGGTCAATTGTTGACTGTTAAGTTCTATTAATAGGACATGTACTAAGTTAATAGTTAACTTTAGTGCGTTAAAATCAACGCCATTTCTCTACCTCTTTTGGAAATGCACGAAATTTCGCTTCGCCATGACTTTTGTCTTATAATGACTTTATCTCTCATCATTTTTTTTATTTTATAAAAAAGCAAGTGTATTTATTACATTTTATTCACTTCTACGTTGCAACAGTGTAGGTAATATAGAGATATTCGCAATTTTTATGAAATTAGTATAGGAACAAGAGAGCGTATACTCTTTGTATCCCTCAACCAAGCCCTTATTCGCGGTCAAAGATATTTTTAGTTTCAGTATCTATTGCTGTAATAAAACAAGCAAAGTATGGTGGCAGCCACTAGTCTACCTACATTACTATTATCTGCATCTTCCTGTTTACCGCGCCTCAGGGGTCACTTTTACAAGACAAACAAGTTTGTTTAACCCGACCGACTTGTTACATTATTTTCCACGCTGAGAAAACAAAGAGACGGGCCTGTAAATATGATAGCAATGGTGGTACAGGAATAGGTCGCTTTTAAAAATATTTCTTTTATAATTACGTACGTAGGTTAAACACGTTAATCTAAGATAAAAAATAGCTCAAATCTAGAATCTCTAAATCCAGGGTCTAAACTCTATCTCCATATAAATTTCATTCACTCCAAATTGGTATTGCCGTTTGAGCGAGAATGAACGGACTCAATTAAGGGACATTGTATTATTTCTTTTAGCCATCCATAAATAAAATGATAGAAATTTTGTAGCATAATTAAGCCATACCTGATAGCCATACACAACGAATTTTTAAATAGCTAGTTTACATGATAGAAGATATATTCATTTAACTTTGCGAAACACTTTTTTTAATGACCAAAAATAATCTAGCAACCCTTAATCAAACTAACTTGTCCGTCCCTGCCACATATTAATATCTCCGTCCGTCGATAAACCCCAGAACCCTTGACCCGGTGTTATCAGCTATTTTTCCCACTACAACATTATGGGTTAGTTTATCTGTTTGCCCCAAGCAGGCTGACGATGTAATAGTAAGCGCCGGATGGAACTGGACTTAACTGAATGGGTTTTTGAATTATGAGTTCGCAAGGTCATGATCGTAAGAATTGGGAAGAGAAAAATGGTTATATATTTATCTAGAGCAGTGATAGCTGTATTTTTTTAATCATTCATTGAATAATACATACTAAATAAGCTTCGTCTGAGAATGGTGAAAGTATTGAGTTTAATTTAGACATATAGATTTTTAATTAAAAAAACTGTCCTAAGATTTACTATAAATCAGTAAGTTAGATACATTCGAACATTTCCCGCCAAGTTTAGGTACGATTACTATGGTATTTAATTAAAAAAAACTGGTCTATCATTGAGTTTTACTAGAAATCAGTAAGTTGGATAATACGTTCGAACATTTCCCTCTAAGTTTAGGTATGTACGCAGTATTACTATAATTATCTGTGACAACTAGAAATAATAACATTTCTCAACTTGAACTTGCTTTATATAGCATTGAACATTGCATCAATCTACTATCGATAAAATATGAATTGGAAGAAACTTTCCTCCTTCTTATTGCATTGATATAGATATTATTATGACATATCAATGTATGTTGAGTCAGCCAGACAGGAAGTTGGAACTTAGTAAATAAACTACAAGTTGTACCTAGTATTTGTACGTTAGTGTTATAATTTATAAATACTCTAACCATCCGAATAAAATTCACAAAAAAAAATTTTTTTTTTTTTTTTAAGTTTTTTAGCCAGGTGTGAAAATTACTGATAGCGACATTACATTCTTTAGCCACACATTGTCACTTCATGTCCATTGCTTTTCAGCTGTAATAACATTCCAAGTTTTGGATTTTAAAACCCAGCATAGCAGAGTATCTTTCTGTTGTTCATCATGGCTCATGGATGGGCAGCTTCGATATCGAGTGATTTTCAACATGAGTAGCGACATCTATTGAAGTGATAACGGACTAGACATATTGAAAAACAAACAGATAACTTACAACAATGAGATGATAATATGCAAATTTTACATAATACCGGCTCGAAATTACTCGTAATAGCTGGAGAAGACTGTAGTTTACCTGCTCTCCTGCAGTAATAAAATTGAAATACTAGAATATACATATACTTTCCCTTCGGCATTTTCTCCGAGTTAATATATCCTCAATAGTGAAGTTATTGTACCAACTAAGAGAAGTGACCCGCGTTCTTTAAACTCGTGGACTTAATCCGTATACTTAGGACCATGAGCGACGCTGCCATATAGTTGTTTCTAATTGTGGCACCTAGAGCATAATTACAATCTACCGTGTGCATATTGGTGCCAAGCTGGTCAACTTCTCAAATTCAGTATACCGGGCATAAATCTTATCCGTATTATTAACACCTTCCCTCCTGATTAAATCAAAGGCGTATTGTTAAAATTATGCTTTCTCCCGAATAAAACTTTTCGGATACCCAGCCCAAGGTCCAATAAGGTCCATCCAATACACAAACCAAGGGCTTACTGCTCTTGGATTATGAAAAAAAAACATCTCCTATGATTAGCCGATATGGAGCAATTTATATATCAAATAAACAATACTAAATTACATATAAGTATAAGGCATCATCCGCCACATTTTTATATAAATGAGGCACAACTAGTAGGTGCCTTTCAGTCTAATATACTAGTTAAATTAAGACAATGAATTAACATTATCACCATGCCTGCAATAGTTATTTTGGCACCCTTACTTTCACTTAATGTAATTATTTTACTTAGTTTTTGTGTATTAGGTATATTGTAAAAGGCGTCTCTGTATAGGCTACGACCCCACTGATACCTTAAAAATACCGAGAGTAAGACCCGAGAATCTGTAAAGGTAAATAAATATTCATAAATCATATCATGTTACCACAAGTGAATTTAATTTCGATATGGCTTTCCAAAAGTTAACGCCATTAAACTATGCATGATTCCTCAAGATATCAAAAAATATGCTAAATTAATAATAATAATAATCTCTTTATTTCAGATACGAGATCCATAAAAGTACATTTACATGAAACATTAAAACTATTATAATAAGTAACTTATATTTATGAATACTCACTTAGATTAATGTTTTCACCCAGTGTCTTTGAATGGGACAGTCATATTTATCGGCTATAGTTGTTAGAATGCTGTTTTTACTACCACGAACTCTACTTAACAGAGAAAATATTCTTTTGCGAACGTTAATAAACTTATGCGATATTACGATGATGCTTTATACAGTAGATGTTTTGGTTTTGAAATTTCCTTCATAATAATATACATTTTTTCCAATTAGTAAATGTCAGAGGCCTATGGCGGCTCCAAGAAGGAAGATCTCCAATTTGATCCCAATTTAGGGCCCCTTTTATGCTTAAACCCGTTTCTAGTGATTTCATCTCACCAACAATTTTTCAAATTTAACGTTCATTGTCTTTGATCTGAGGCAGTGGGATTCTGTCGTCCAATCCACCGGAACTAGAAAGTTTTCTATATTGATTCTCATGGGTTTGTTTGTATAGAGATCAACGACGTTCAACGTCGGGCGAACAAAATGCTTTCTTTAGCTGTTTGGCTACTACCAGGTTGTTCGAGTTGCATCACGTATGTAGTTCACTACCCTCCCCCTCATGTTTCTGCCAAAGCAAGTCTATATGAGGGATCGCAAACTCGATAAATACATGCCTAAAACTATGTTTGAGCCTTTATTCTGCTGACCACTTTCGCTGATAATACCAGTCTGTCACTCCCCTGTGGATACTCTGCTGTAACTTTATTCCTTCACTTGTCTAGAAAACAAAAATAAACAGGTATAGAATTTATCCCGATTTTCCTCTTCATTCCTTTTTTTTCACGCCTTTGTTTTCAATCTCTTGTAAAAAATGGCGCCTCTGTAGCTATTTCTTAAAGCGGTTCACAGCTGTCGAAACTATTCATCGGGGTTACAATGGGATCTTTCCTGATCGGCTTTGCGATGATATCATCCACTAACTCCTATGCTCAAGGCGCAGCATAATGGAGGTACGTTATTTAAATAATTAAGTTCATCTAGACCATGCGCATTGCGCACGGAGCGACGATGGTACTCTTGAACTGATCTGGAAGTAGGTTGACGAGAGATCCAGCTTGACTATAGTCCTTTCTTAGCAGGAAATCCAGTGATTAAGAATGTGAGGGTCAGCCTCAATGGATTTGAAAATAAGTTCTGGTTCAGACGATTCCCGTAGGAGATCGGTCGGTTTATCTTACATCTCTGTCATTATTAAGAACATCTTCGAGAAAACCGAGATTGTAGTTACTTGTTCTGGGAGTTTAGACCCTCTTTCACCTGGACTGAATGCAGAGGCTTGTTGTTGTTGGGGCTTAACAATTCAAATTCAAATTCAAATTTTTTGTTGACAAAAAAATATATACTTAGTTTAACACGTACTGGGTCTGAGGTGGAATGACGTATAATGCTAAGGTTTTATAATGCAGTACAGTGTTAACATTAAAGTTTCAGAATAGGCGATTGTGTCACCCAGTGCAAGATGATTTAATGCAACCTCAACCGTTGGGCTAGGCGCAAGGAAACTACACCGGTATAGGATGATCGAAATTTCACGAATAATTTGAAAGTAATTGTACTATAGCACATGTCGAGCTACTTTTCGACGCAATTACTGTCGTAAATGCTAGCAGTTTATTAAAATTAAATGAATTTGAAAGTAACTTCAAAAACTATAACTTGCCAAATGCGGCCAGCTATTATAATGATTAGCGTGATATGCTTGGAAATATTGAACAATAATTCGCAAGAAACCGATCTGGTCTATCAAGCTTTGAATAAGAAAGGCTTGATATTTTAGATATGTACATAAATCAAATTGGAATGGACTCACCAAATCACTTCCATTTCACCCAGATACTTGATCCTTCCGTCGTTGAAGAAGAGTCCAACTATCTCGTATATTTGAAGACCACGGCCGCTCAGTACCGCGCCGCTGCCGTTTAGCACGAGCTGCCTCTGCATCAGTGAACCTGTGCGAAGTAGCACGCAGGCTGTGCGCTTGCTGCCGAAATCTTGATCTGCTGAAGACGACATGATACGATCTTCGCCGACCCGATTATCGATGAGCCACCGGGCCCCGCGAAAACATTGTACATCCGTATGCTATTGGCAAATAGCATTTATTCACGCACTATGACAGTCCAATAGGTTTTCTAAAAAACCGTTGGGTTTAAATGAGTCAATTTTGCACTTTTCACGCACGAAATAGTCCATAAGATTTTTACGAAAAACCGTTAGATTTAAATATTTCAGAATAGCACTAAATCACACACTTTAATAGTCCATTGGGTTTTTGAAAAAACCGTTGCATTTAAAAACTATAAATCTGCACTGAATTTACATGAAATACACAATCACGATCACAATCAAACGAATCACAAGCAGAAGATTTTTCTGCTTTAGATTTCTTAGAAATCCTTTCGATTTACTTTACTGAAATTTTTATCCATAAACAAGCGTTAAGATTTAATATTTTTTGAAAATTAATTAAGAATGCTTGAAAAAGCGTTAATTCGAAGAACGTGTGCTCAGTTCGAGAAGTAACGACGCTATGACGGAAGGTGATCCACCACCCTCTCTGGTGACTAAATGGTGAAGTAGGTAACAGGTGCTCTGATTGGTTGATACGGTATCCTGGGCTCTGATAGGATGAGACTCGCGAGAAGTTGACAACGCATCTCTCATTGTTTATGCTGGGCATCGTCACATGCCTAATAATAGAAACTTAATTCACAATACTACTGGCGACATCTGTGTAAGCTATAGTGTACTATTTTCCGTGAAATATTTCACAAAACCAACAGGAAATGTTTACCCAAATTAATAGGTATTTTATGTGGCTAATAATCCGAAAGATTTTTTTAACAAATCTTGTATGTGTAATGAATAGATTTCGAACTCATTTTTTTTAGATTTTTTTAGTTAGCTTTTTGTTAGTCATCATGGTGGAATTAAGTATTTGGATACTCATCAAGCAACTAAATAAATAAATAAATAAATATGCCGAGACATTGCACACAGCACCATCTAAGCAAACGCTTGTGTCGTGGGTACAATTAGTTATCATTAGACAACCTTGCTTATCCTTAGTAAATATGTATAGAATTTGGAGCATGCCTTACTTGTATGCCATTCCTTGCAGACCATGTCTTCACTTGCCATCTTACTTTAGAATGAGTTCCTAATTTTGAATATAGACATATGTAGCTTGATATATAGCTCAATTTGCAGATCTTGTGATATTTATTCACCATATTTAGTCAGAGTCTTTGACCCATCCCACTATGAATTGTCGGTAACCTACCCCACTATGAAATGCCTTTGACCCATCCCACGACGAAATATGTATTTGACCCATCCTATAACGAAATTATGTCTGACCCATCCTACAACGAAAAATGTCTTTGACCCATCCTACAACGAAAAATGTCTTTGACCCATCCTACAACGAAAAATGTCTTTGACCCATCCTAAACGAAAAATGTCTTTGACCCATCCTACAACGAAAAATGTCTTTGACACATCCTACAACGAAAAATGTCTTTGACCCATCCTACAACGAAAAATGTCTTTGACCCATCCCACAACGACATGTTTTGACACACCCCACCACGAAGACTCCAATACTGACTGCCACATACCGATTTATCCTTAGGCTCTTTAGTATGCAGGTTGTAGAGCGTGCCCCGCTTGTACTCGTCCCCGCACACGTAGCACACCTCCGTCATGGAGTTCTTGTCCGGCATGGACAGGTCGAGAATGTCCCGGTCCGAGGACGAGTTCGAGTTGCCGCTGTACACTGATACTGTTGATCTGGAAATGGGAGGAAGAATAATGTTAGAAACTAAATGTTCTTCGAGAGTTCCAAGAAAGTTATTAGAAGCCGATTTTAGTATAGATTTACACCAGACTTTAGTGATGGAATCAACTGGTTCAAATGTTAGCATTTGAGTTTTTTGACTCAGCGCTTGCCCGGGTTTAGGAAGTACAAGAAATATATTCCCATCCTTCAGAGAAGCACGTTACAAGGTCATTCCGTCTCAGGCTGTCTTTCCGTCTTTGACAGAACACTTTGTACAACATTCTGTCAATTGAATCCTGGGCACTAACGCATTGTGTATCACTCTGTGTCCTCAGATCTAGGTGTAGCGCACAGGTCTACTCCTATCCTTCACTCCCGCGTACAGACAGTATCCTCCCCCTCGCTCTCACCTGACTGCGTCCAAGTACCCCGCTGACTCCGACGCCCCCGAGTGCTGCGACCCCACAGAGATGATAGAAGGGTCCCGCGCTCGGAGGTCCAACACCCCCTCCTCCTCAGTCCCGCCGCCCGCGGGGGGAAACCGGCTCTGTAATACACATGAAAAAGAATATTAAAAACGATAAATACTTCTCGCTAGGTTGCTTAGATTGCCATAGAAGGGTTAGACAACGTACAGTCTTTTTATGATCATAATCAACCCTTGCAAGCTGGCTATCCTTCTCTAGGTGACATATGTACATCTGTCGATCATGTGCTTTTCTTCTATCTCTATAGCAATGAAAGGGTATCTAGAATCTAATACATTGTATACAGCTGTTTGGACATGATAACTAATAACTAACCTTTTAAGGGCGGCACTTTTACATCATCAACAACTTTTGCTCAAAGATATTTCGATATTATATTCAACTGATTGAAACACGAAATTCAACTACACCCGATTAATTATATGGAGCAACGAATTTGCCAATTAATATCAAATTATCAGAAAATCGACATAACTCTGACTCTTAATTTCATCAACAAAATACTTTTACGGCGCTCCATTTAAGAGCCAATTACGAAGTTCACCTTTTTCGCGAAATGCCAAAGAAATTAAGCGAATTATAATTATATCAACAAGGTTTCGGAACTTGACAGCGATAGGTTTTTGCCGTTAATTATATTGATAATGAAATATCTTACGTTTTACTTTTCTATTCAAGTATTCGATAGTAAAATTTACTTGGAATTGTATCGCAATATCAGTTAGGTTTAATGATCAAATCAACAAACTTAGATAGATAGTTGTTCATTTACTTCAAGTTCGTATTATAATTTACAAAGAGATTTTAGTATTTTTTAAACATTTATATACTCATTCGCCATCACGCCTTAAATTACTCTTCATAACTTCTGATCTGCCCACGACTACAAGTAACCTTTCAATACATAAAACCACAATTGGTAGGTAGTAAGTAAAGACAGCGGAAATCGGTATAAAGAATAAAACTAACATTCATACATGTATGATGTCACGACCTATGACACGTTAGTTTTTGCACGCGTGCTGAGCTAGCAGACGTCAAAGGTTAAATTAAACATTGGTGGCGTGACAAGAACCCGACTTCTACGTGTTTGTCATCAATTGACACCTAGACACGGTAACGGTAAGGTGGGTGTCACAATATTTTACTCTATTGAGAAGAAGCGTCCGTAGATCAGCTAGCGGAGATAAGATATTGAATCAGGCGTACATATTTTAATTTAACACGGAATAGGCTTACGTCTGACTACAGCCTGCCTAATGTTAAGGACCGCTGCAGACTGAGATGTAGCACGATTGCATGGAAAAAACCTATTTACGCTGGATTTGAAGAACCATCGGCACAGGCAAGAAGCGCCCGTAGCTCAACTAGCGGAGGTTTTACTACACAGCGTTTAACTCGTCGCGATTAGCCCATGGACGGACAGGTAGTCGATAGCGAATACGTGAAAGGTTTTTGACAGATTTACGTCATGGTGGTCTCCCAGGTTTTACCACGGAGATCCGCGGATTGCGTGGTCTTGAGATATGTCAAATACTACTCGATATAGTAACAAAGAAAAAAATATGTGCCGAACCGCAGAACCGCAGCCACAACTTACTTGTACGAGTATATGAAATCGGTTCATAAATAACGGAGTAATCGCGTAACATATCCACAAAAAAAAAGTTTCAGAAGACTTGAAAACCTCCTGTTTTTGAAGTCGGTTAAAAATCGAAAGTGATTTTGTCGATTCAAAGGACAAGAAAACATACAGCCTTTATAATATTATTGGGATTTCCACCAAGGCCCTCGTTAGTTTCTAAGCAAATATTGTTCTTAACAGTTAGTTTGAAAAGTAGGTATAGACATTATGTTAGGTACACATACGTGTCTAGTACTGAGTACCGACAAGCGTTCTAAACAAGTTAGCGCCTCGCTAAATTGAGCTAAATTCAATTTGATACAACTGGCTCAGCGGTGTAGTTTAGTAAAGACAGTAAGACACTTTTTTTAAGAGTTTACTTGTACTTTACCACGAATTCGATTTTCAATATGACAAAAAAACACACTTTTGCATAGGTTAATCTTGCGTGACTAAAAGAAAAGTGGTTTTATTCGCAAATTATAAAATTTGTAAAAATTATTGAAACCCTAAAAATATCAACAACGCGCAGCGCCACCGTCGCTCGTTTTTTTCCCATTGTAACAGAAGTCCTGAGAAAATCAATAAGAATAATACCTCTTATAAAGTTCCAAGTTACATTACTGTTTGTTATAACACTGTGACAAATGTATATGTCAATAATTCAACAGCACAAGTCATTTCTATGAAATATGTGTACAGTCTGGGGAAACCCGTATAACCTAGATTTATGGTATTCTAGTTGATTCAGGCGGCTACGCTTGTGTTTTTAGAAGGTAAGTAAGATAAGTACTACAAGGGCCAAAATGAAAATGTACATAAGTTAAACATGTTGATCAACTGTTTAATAACAATCAGCATGTTTGATCAATATATTTTTTCTTTCCTAGCGAATGTGTATACTGTATACTATTGATGCCCTGCGGTTCAACTCGGTCTTTTTAAGTATAAGTATTATATTAAGTAAACTTGTGTAAACTAAGATTCTGTCTGTTTGTCATAGTAGCTCTAGTACTATCAGTACTATCACCAAAAGCCAGTACCTTAGATATTTCAGACATCAGAAAATTTCAAAAGCCTTTATAGCTATTTGAATACTCTCGACGACAGAGCTCGCCACTGTCATACGAACTAAGTTTCACACCAAAAGTACGTAGCAGTACTTCTTCTAGGCAAACGCGTAAGATCGCAGGTAACAACGATGCTTAACATCAGGCGAGTTGTGGTCAAGCGTGAGCTTATCTTGTACAAAAAAAGTGTTATCTGACTTAAGTAAACAAAAAACTACAAATGCTGACAAACTTTCTCCTTAACAATATTTGATGTGAAGTCACGTCTAGATATAGCTTCTCGGAGCGGTGACGCTTTTCGACCTAGATTTTAGTAAACCCTCGCGTGACTCTCTTTACTTAGCCGCTAGGTTTATGTAGGGCTTGTATGTGACAATTATGATAATGCAAGCAATGTTTTCGTGGTTTATGGAAAAAAACAAATTGAACAAAAAATAGTATTATTAGGGAAAACGTATCGAAAGACAAGGAAGATTGTCTGATGTTTAATAACCCCAAAAGTTTTATCATACTTTACCTAAATCAATGCTAATAATCTCGACACAACTTTTGGCTTAAATCCGTGACCAATCATAGACTACAAGAATAAAAATAAACAATATACGAAATTTCGCACAAAATTGAATAGAGAAGCTTTATTGTGCGATAAGAATGGAATGATTTCGACGCTCTTTACAAAAGTCACGTTTAGAGAACGGGGTTCTACTTACATTGTTAAACTTATTGAC